>JAECMU010098356.1:593-13016 GCA_016106625.1 Dracogyra subfuscus | reverse complement strand
CACGTGTCATGTTTCCTTTAAGCATATAACAGAAAATCTTATTACGTTTGGTGCATATGTGGCGCCGCACTCATCATTGGTTTCACTACGCTGTCTTATTCAAGTAAAAAACATAGCTATTATTTATAAAGTGGAACACTTTTGACGGGCTCCTACCAATCTCGGTTTTCACTGGCTTATCATAAGTGTGAAATTCCCCAACAAGAGATCACGTGAGATTTTGCAATTTTTAAACAAATTTAACTGTCTTGATTGATGGGTCGTCTCATAACTCCTAAACATATTTATATCCATAGTGGTATGGTACGTCTTTCCAGGGTTCGGTGGGTGGGGCATTTGCCTTGTAATTTTGACAGTGGCCAGCTGTTGGCATACGTGTTACATGTAAGGGGGGTGTTACTAATAACGTAACGCTTTTGGGGTAGAGGAAGATGGTACTGTGTTCAATTTACATAAAACATTTCAAGACTATATGTTATTTTTTATTCATTACTTAGACTTAAAAAGGTGGGTTTATTAATTTTTTTGGAAATACTTGGTCAGTCTAGGATGGATTCCCATCGGCGGGTATAAAAGATCATGGTATGTAATATCCTGTCTGTGGGATGGTATATATAAACGATTCCTTGTTAAAAAACATTCAGCGGGGGTTGCAGTTATAGACTGTGTTGAACAAAGTTTTTATGGGGCCATGCTCCCCTAGAAAATACATTTCAATTTTTTTAAGCTTGAGCAAGTAAGGGTTTTGACCTCCAATACCCTCCCCCTGCACATGCACCCGATTCCTCTCTAAGATTATATGTCAAAATTACCAAATGTTAGACATCCAACAGCAGATGGAAGGAAGGATAGGATAGGTTTTATTTAACGATGCACTTAACACATTTTATTTACAGTTGTATGACGTCGGATGATTATTAAATCAATATGCTCTAACTTTGATGTCATGAACTCCACCCCCTAACTTTACCCTTTCCAAATGAAAGAATATTAATTTGAATTTGTCGATTTTAACACTTAAAATTAAGAAGTGAAAACGTTCATTGTCTACTTTAGTAAATTTTATAAAATAATATAAATGTGTTACTAGTATACAAACTAAACTTTGAAAGTTCTATTAACATTTCATAAAATATTAATTCTGAAATATGAAGGTACGTTGTCATGATCAAACCGGTTTTAAAGAAAGACTAGTATCGTATCCTCAAACGAACATTCTTTATACAGCGCAAGGTTTCTCTTTTAATTTTTTGAGACGAACCATACAATTTGAAATCGGCAAACGCATGTGTTAATTGAAACTGACAACAGGCTTTCGTTTGAACTTTGCCGAGCTATGGCGTCACTGCATACGAATTGAGCGTATACTTTTGACGATATCCTTTCATAGCGAATACACACAAGTTTTTTAAAAGTGCATTTATGCTTGTATTTCACATTTGTACATGATGTTATAATATGGTAACCAGACAGTCACAATGTAACTTTAATCTTGATAAACTAAGCATAACGCAATTAGGGACGTTGACACTAAACATCAATATTTTTAAACAGATAGTTGTTAGTACGAACCCCTTTTTAATAGCATTCTACGCTTCAAATAAGCAGTTTAACCAACCAACCAGTGACTGCTATGTATCAAAGTTTCCCGCACGTGCGTCCAGTTCAATAATCTGTTTGATGGGCACCGCCATAATGAATTGGTTATATGTAATTTCTTCCACAAATGAAGAGGAAGGGGGAAAAACAAAAATTGTAAAGAAAAAAGAAAAAATAGCTACCTGTACATGAATTTAATAAAGTTCTGAAAACATAAATTCTGCTTTCTAAAGTTATAATGTTTTAAGTATAGCACATAGTCATATTTTTTAAAAAACAAACTCAACTTAGTTACTTACATTTTATTTATATTCAAATACTTCAGGAGTAATAAGACCCATTTCAGAGGCGAAACGACCCATTTTAAAGGGTTTTAATATATGCACTATCAGCTAATTGATTTTTTTCAACCAAAATGTTTTGTGGTAATAAACAAGTCGATTAAAATCAAACAATTTAGGAATCCGCATTTCTAAATCAGTGCGGGTGCCAAACGCTTGCCCAGTCTTCTTACATCCGGGTTGTTTATAATGGCAGTGTTGGGGTCAAAAGTGCAACGGCTGAGTGGGTCTAGTGTTTTGGTGTGCATTGATTAAAGCAATTTTATTAAAAAAAATTATTGGAAACTATAGCGAAAAATTAAGATTTTTTGCAATACTAATACAGTTTGTTTTTATAATATCTTATGGCAATGGACAGTGAACGTGATAGCGTAAAAAGCTAACAATGTTGTGACCGAGTCGCGAGTGTTCCGACTCAACTTACTTAGCATAGCAGTGCTTTAATTAGCTATATTATTGTTTTATCGGAACTTCAGCAACACTGTTACACTGTCATTGTTAGTCATGTTGGACAACGTCATCGGAAACTGAAGTTGCAAACTATTCCATTCGCTCATCATGTGAGTATTTAAATTTAATGTTTTACAATAGGAGAGGTGGATGAAGAAATGAATCATGAATGTGTGCAGAGGACCTGCTGAGGGAAGGAATGACTCCGAATTTTTCTTTTATTTATCATGAACAGAACACATTTTTATATATATAGTCATATGGTTACAGACATGATTGGGGATCAGGCACATGGTAAAACATGTTATTGCCACTGAATCCGGGTCGTTTCCCCCTACAACCATTTCGAACCTTGAGTTGTTTCGCCCTTAGTCCCGTTCACCCAGGGTTGGTTTCTTTCTAAAACCTAATCGTACCGAGTCGTTTCGCCCCAAAGGTGAGTCGATTCACCCCCATTGTATATTTATTAGTGTAATTTTTTTGTTAGTTCATGGAACACAAGTATATTTCAGTGCCCTCAATAGTTTAAGAAGTAGCAGACTACAACAGTGATGATAGCAGGGGGCAAAGCGGGGGATCCCTTTTGTAGGAGACTTTATTAAAGAAGAGAAAGCCATATATATTTTTTTACCATCAATGAAAAGTAGGCGGCGGCAAAAGCTGTTTCAGGCGGCGATTTGCCACAGGAGACTGGATACTTTTGAGGGCTCTGATAGGTGACTGTGATGAACTCATACCCGGTTTAAACTGTAAACTGTTGTTCCACGATATGTGCTAAAAATAGCAATATTACCCATACCTCTGTGCAGCCGGCCATTGTGGAAGGCAAAAAAGTGTTTCATTGTTGTATAGAAATACAAGCTTCACAGTTAGTTTCGCACAAAAAATTTACAGGTACCCCATACAACTTTACAGCGGCAATGAAATGCTGTCGCAAATTAAGTTTGTGATAGCTTTTGCGATTGCCGCCGCGAATTTCGAGTGCTGAAACATATGTTTCTATTACCTAACTGTATTTTTATGTTTAAATGAAATTATGATAATTAATCATTTAATGTGAGGCGAGATTGCAGCTTTGAAAAAACAAATCCAAAAGTTCCATTCAAGAAAGACAAAATAATCAGGGTGGATGACAGCTTGCTACATTTATCTCGACATATTTAACACATGGTCATTTATTACAAAACACAATTTCATCAACTTAATTTTTACCTGTATCATTATTTATTTTTAAAGCATAAGTGGGAACATTTATGCCAGGGACTGGCATTCATAAATCTCAGCTGAAGATTCACAAATAACTGGTTATCAGCTATGCCTACTTTTAGCAGAACACACTGGAAATGGAAAGCGGTTAGGAGACGTAACTCTACCTATTTGTTTCTCGCTAATTTCTAATAGAGGCTGTTTGTAGCATTTAATAAATTAAGCATTGTAATAAGACTTGAGTGCCGAATTAGCATAGGTGGCTACATTTTTTTCAGATGTAAATAAACGTAGTGTGCTGAATAAGCGTAGACACAGACGTTTTTTCACAAATTTAATAAACGTAGGTGTATGTTTATTTGGCACTCAAGATTAGAGGTAGGCTATTGAGGTCAGTCAAATCATGGGATTGCGGTAAATGGAATTTAGGATGGGATGGGGTAGGGATCGATTCCGGTTTATTGAGGGTCCTGCATTTATATTCCTCAAATTAACAGAAGGGTTGGTTTATAATTATTAAATAACATGAATATATCCAAATTAGTTATTTAAACAAGATAGAAATACTGTAAAACCTTTAAAACAAAAACAACCCAAAAAACAAAACCCCTGCAAAAATAGAAAAGAAAAAGAAGAAAGAAATTCATTAGGCTACGCTCAGGGCCGAATTCATCATCAGTTTTTTTGTTTGTTTCTACCCAGTTAATAAATAAGCTAAATAATTCTTTATGTGTGTTTGCTTTCTGTCTTTGGCAATCCAGCTGTTTACCTTCTGTCACTTGGAACTGGGGGAAATCAGACTATGCCTACTCGCCATTTAAACAAACCTATTTATATATCTTTTTACCTAGTTTATGTATATACATACGTTGTGAGTAATATATATTTAAAAAGATGGAACAAATAAAAACAATAGAATGTTTTATTTTCAGCGGATGTTTTATTTTCGGCGGATGTTTCAACCTGAAAAGAACACAAAAATTAATTAGATTGGCACAAATTTCATAAAGTCCCGATGCATAGATGATAAGGCAATGAATAAATATTTTTTTATTAACACACACACACAGATAAAAAAAAACCCAGAAGGGCGAAACGACCCTACATTGGGGAGAACCGATTTAGTTATCGGTACGAATGGACTCGAGTCGAAACGACTCGGGCGATCTAGTAACAGGCGCGAAAACGACCTTGCCACTCCAAGGGTTATTATTTTCAGTTATCAGCATGGCCTTGGTCAGTGATGGATCCAAGACTAATCATACCAGGCAAGCAGAAATAGAAAGGATTAAGTTAAAGTTTGAACTTTCTTTTGATTACTGACACCAGAAGAGTACATACCACCCCTGCAATTAAGTAAATTACTGTGCAGTTTTAATGTTAACATGTTCACAACTCCAGGTTGTAAGTAAATCTGAATGATGATTTTTAAATTTATTTATATACCAGTCTACCTTGAGTGGCAGTATTCGTTGACTGACAGTGACCTAACGGTTAACACGCGAATGACACACAATCAAGAACAATGGGGTTGTGAGTAGATGACAATTCATCATATACAGCAATCAGGCTGCAATGATGTGCCAGTTCAATTTTTATATTTTAATTTATATATTATATCAGTGTCAAAATATATTTAATGTGATAGAATTAAATACATTTTCTTTAATGATGGCATCATTTCTGTACCAAGACTGAATGCACCACACCCTTTTATCAGGCCACTTAGCGTAAGACCTCTCCAGAGTATGACAAATATTTTGAAAAGTCACTAGCCACAGGACTAGTGGGTTTGTGAAAATCACTAGCCCACCAAGACAAAGCACTAGCCCAAATTCTTGATCAATTATAACTGGATTTTTATATAATGTTTGTAACATTACACATTTAGGAGTACATGTATAACACTAAAATAAAACAAACACTTAAATCATGTTGCAACTTTCAGTTTTTTGTTGTTTTCTATGTTTTCTTTTAGCAAACTCATGGTGGATATCTAAAGCCACTATCAAAATAATTAAATATAAATGAGGGTACGACAGTGTGATGACACACGGTAATATACTAGCTTAAAAAAGTTCCTGTGCATAGTAAAAAGTTGAATAAAATAAAGTTGTAACATGTTTTCTTCTGGATTTGGTATTGTGCGTAAATGGCAAATAAATAATGTGTGAAATAATTATGTTGATTTAATTACAAATAAGAAAATCACACCACTTTTAATAATGCACAGGAACTTTTTTACGCTAGTATAGATTGTTCAGTGTATTCATTAGTGGGTTACCGTTATACATTTAGGGCCCTACTATTTCTGTCGCTGGGAACGGTGATGCCAAGTGCTCAAATACAGGGCATCATCCCGGGTCATGCCGATATCAAAACAAAATAACGGTAACATCTTATCCGTTGTTAATTGATGAACAAAAAAGGTACCATCTTGTATCAGCAGCTGTGACACATTACACGTAATAGGCCAAGCCGAGTGCAGTTATCATTAAAGTACATTGTTTTCCTGATTGCCAATAACCACTTGTCAGTGACGTGTTAAATTAGAAAACAATAGGTAAATAAAACAAACACTGAAATTCAAAGCATGAAGGGGGTTTACTTGATTGAGATTAACCTGTCGTCGCGATTGGTGATTTTAAAGTTTTAGCCTAAAACATATGTGCGAGATTAACTACAACATGACATGTCCAGCCAGTCAAAACATGCATGTCATTAGACTTATTTCCTGTGCCAGAAACTTGAAAGAGAAAAGTAAACAATGCATGCTGTAACTGGCGATGTAGAGATAGCATGTTACTGCAGTTTGCAGACCTAGTTCAAGTAGATTATTATTATATACTGATTTTGATGTTGATATTATTCATTGACAAATGCCACAATCGAATTTATTAATTGAAATATCAGCCGAGAGAAAACGAAAAAAACAAAACAATCGACTGATGAGTGGTGGAAACCACTAGCCCGAACTTAAAAACCACTAGCCACGGGCGTCGGGCTAGCAGATTTGTTGAACTCTGCTCTCTCTCTCTCTATATATATATCAACAAATATCACATTAAGCTGACTTAAAACAACTTGTTGGAGTGTTTGTTGAAAATTTGTTTTGAAAATAAAACACCAGTACTACACCGTAGCAATACAGGTATAAGCTGTCGATCACACAACCCAGCAATCCGGTGGTCCTTGCAACGCATGTGTTATGAACAGTTGAGTTAAATGACCTAGTTGAAACTAGCTTAATGCTGGTAATTTACATGTTTGTTTGATCATGCCATGCAGGAAGATTCAGATATTTAATAATAACAGTGCAGTTTCTGTTTTAATATTTACTTTTAATTTGTTTGATAGGGAATCGAATAAAAGGCAGCCATGCAGCAAATTTCCATAGTGCTCTAGTCATTTTCTTCAATGCCCTGAAAATTAATCAGAATGTTATGTCCCAACTGGATGTGTCTTATTTTGCCACTCCTGTAATTAGCCTAAGAATAATATCCATGGCAAATAATTTGCCGTGGAAAAATAGTGTCCATGGCAACATTTCCGTTAACATGTTTGCAATTCTGGACTGTAATGTAAGTCAATTTGAATTATGAGTTTTGTTTGCCAATATGCTGTAAGATTTATATATAACAGTGGTGGTATTCGCAGTCCTTGGCTTTTGAAAAACCACGGTGAGTGAAAAACACTTAGGCAAGTGATAAATCGCACTGATCAAAATGCTACGGCAAGTAAAAAGCAAGAAGTATTAATTGATGAAGTAATTGGTACATGTATGTAAATGTAAAGACATAATAATGTAAAAATTAACCAATAAACCAATAATGTTTTTGTTCTTATTTTATGTTGTTTGATTCAGAAATGGTGTTATTAAAACATTTCAGGAGTAGTGATGGCATACACTGGTGCAGACAATTTGATTTTTAAATTACAATACATACTATTCAGATAATTTGAGCACACACAATTATAGATACCTTTTCAGTATTAGATCTGGTTTGATGTATAATACATCAAACCAGATCAAATACTGAAAAGTTATCTATAATTGTGTGTGCTCAAATTATCTGAGTGTACGTGCAGATAAACATGGGCCAATCCTTAAACACATGTAGTATCGGTACAATGATTTGAATAAGCAACAGTCAGCCAATACCTAAACACATGCAATATCGGTATAGTGACTTGAATAAGCATCAGTCGGCCAATCCATAAACACATGTAGTATCCATATAGTGACTTAAATAAGCATCAGTCGGCCAATCCTTAAACACATGCAGTGTCGGTAGAGTGTCTTGAATAAGCATCAGTCGGCCAATCCTTAACCACAGGCAGTATCAGTACAGTGACTTGAATAAACATCAGTGTGTCATAACCCACAGGTTACAAAAAAAGAAGCACATTAATTAATTATCCGCTATTGGATGTCAAACATTTTATTATTCTGACTTGTAGTCATCAGAGGAAACCTGCTACATTAGGGATCTTTCTATGCACTTTCCCACAAACAGAAAACACATACCACGTCCTCTGTCCATTTGTGGTGCACGGGATGGAATGAGGAAAAACCCAACTGACACACAGGTTATTAAAAGAAAGAAATATTTTATTTAAACGACACACTCAACACATTTTAATTATGGTTATATAGCGTCAGACATGTGGTTGAGGACCACACCGATTTTGAGAGGAAATCTTTTGTCGCCACTTCATAGACTACTCTTTCTGATTAGCAGCAAGGGATCTTTTATTTATGCTTCCCACATGCAGGATAGCACAAACCATGCCCTTTATTGAACCAGTTATGGATCACTGGTCAGTGCAAGTAGTTTACACCTACCCATTGAGCCTTGCAGAGCACTCACTCGGGGTTTGGAATTGGTATCTGGATTAAAAATCCCATGCCTCAACTGAGATCAGAACCCAGTACCTACCAGCCTGTAGACTGATGGCCTAACCATGATGCCACCATTCTAAACAGGTTATCAGGTCTGTGTTTAGTTGCCAGACACACTGCTAATTTCAGTGCCTCATTAGATTTTATCATTGTTGCCAGAGCAACAGAACAGTCTGCAAATACTAGTACAAGAATATCACTCATAATGAACTTTCTGTTGGGAAATAATGGTGAAGAAGGCAAATCAAGCTTTATATGTTTAGAATGGTGCCATTTTGATTTTGCTGAATTGTAACTATATATATGTATATAGTTAGGGTGGTGTTAGTCTTGTGTTTGTGATTTTTGTGTATTGGGAAAACCAAATATTGGTATCAATACATAAGCTATGTAAGATATAAAATACTACAACACTTGTGACTATTACATGCCTTTATCACTTTCTGTCAGGAAGCCTGAAATGGTATCTAACATTCCATTTACAGTTGAACATCCTCTGCCCATGCCCGTGTACGTGTAAAGAAGTTCATTTTACTGAGTGTATTTTGTGACTATATTTCAGTGACGAGATGAATGTTACAAGCTACCTGCAGCAGCGTGAGACGGGTGTTTCCACGCGAAATGACTTCCAGGCCAAGGACGCACTCATTGCCCTGCTGGAGGAGCAGGCCGCCACGCCCATCACAAACCAGGTAGATAATAATCCTTTGTGCAGCTCACTGTCACATTTCTGTGTGTGTTTGCACTTTACATACCGTAAATCCTTAAATACAGACCTGCCTTGAATAGAGACCTGCCTGGATTAGAAGCTGGGTCTCAAAGTGTTATGAACTAAATAGAAGCCTAGGTTCTGTTCCAGGATTTACGGTATATATATTTTTATCCTGCAATCACTATAAATAGTGGCAAGATATGATGACTAGATAAATTTCTATATTTTTGGTCACTGACCAAAAATATAGCTTTTTTTAGGTCACGTGACATAAGCTCGACTCGACTCGAGTATTTCAGAGTAGAATTTCAATAAACATATTCGTTAAATCATTTGTTGAAGTGCAGTAAATACAAATGACTTGAAACTTGTATATTTATTTATGAATTAGAGCTCAAAAACGGGTTTTTTAATGTGACAGAATGTAGCCAGCGTCTTACAAATAATGATGTCATGTATTTTGCATTACGTCATACAGCAAAAGCCTTGCTAGGTAGACAATACTCGCTTTGGTACACAAAACAGAAATAAATAATGATTTTCCGAATATTTCTGTAGCATTGCAGGATAAAAGAAATAACTGGTTACTGTTTTAAGATATCTGCTTTATCCTGCTCAGGTCGAATGGCGAATGCAGCTCCGCAGAGCCTCGCTGCATTCGCCATTCTAACCTTTGCAGGATAAAGCTGATATCTTAAGACAGTAACCAGTTATTCCCTATGTACATATATCACATGCATATAGGCCTACACACACATTTTTTAAAATCGTGGCTGGCAACAAAAAGTGAATTTTGGGGTGACAGGCCAACAGTGGGGATGAAATCAATTTATAAATAAATAAAGGATTTTTACATGTATATTGTAATTAAACATTTGTTTTTACCAACAATTCATAATTTTACACTAAACTCTGACTCACTTGAGACAGTTTGTTTACTGTGTGTATTATGCCACCCAAGCCCTTTCAACGGTGTCCTCTTTGCTTTGCTGTTTAAAACACCATGATTGTTCTTCCCTTTTATATTTCGGTGGACCATTCCAAAATTAATCCAAATCCCTTCATATAATGTTTTCGTTTTGATTTAATCTTACGGGACATTAAAATTTAAAAGCACCAAAACTACCCAGCCCCGCTGCCAACTCTGTTCATGCTCCTGGTGCTCCCTTGCACCTGCCAGTATGGCTTGTCCCTTCTCCCACCCACCCAACCCTTTTCTGTTCTACACAGAGGAGTCTGCCAAGGCCGACACATGTGCCCAAGACAGACATGGGCTACAACAGCTTATGGTCCATGGGCCAGACCAGAATTTGGTACCACCCAGAGGGACAAAGGCTCATAGGGTTTTTTGGTAGGTCTATGCATGTAGATAATAAAATGAGGTGATAGCCTTCTGTATCAAGTAGCTTTCTATCATTTTCACCTTGAAAATTGAATAGTATGCGGGAATAAATTTGAAGCAAATTGTGGGGGTAGGGGAAACTTAATTTGGAATAACTTTCCTTAGAATCACCCTATCATAGGAATTCACCCCTCAAAATATGTGTTTTGAAGCCCTCCAATGATTAAATATCATGATGTGCAAATGAACCACAAGTGTAGGTCATCAGAGGTCAAAACGTCACCAGTTTTGGGTCAAGCTCAAAATTTACGGATTTCAACTTTGCCTCGTCATCTATTGGGACATTTGCCAAAATCAGGCCTAGAAATGGCTGGAAACTGTGTCAAAAGGAATTTTCAACAATTGTCAGGTACCAATGTGTTTTTGCAGAAATTAATAGTTTTGTGATATACCGGTATCAGTACTAACACCAACATCAACCTTAAATCACACTATAATGACAATAAGTCTCACAAAATGTTTATTACAAATAAGTTGTGTATCATTTTGAGTAACTGAAACATGAAGGCGGCCTAAAGAGGTCAAAAGGTCACCTATATTCGGTCATGCTGGACGTTTTCAATGTTCAACACGCTAACATCATGTTTTTGGCCAGCCATTAAGATAATAACTCAAAACAGCTTGGGACACATCTACGGAAACCATACTCAGCCCTTGAAATTCGGACAAGTTTGCTACGGCAGGTAAGTGCTGTCGCAAATCAATTTGCAACGGCACTATGACGACAATTTTAAAGAAAAGATTAATGCTGTCAAAATTATTCGTATATGATCCACTGCTGTAATAATATGCTAAAATATAACATCTCAACTTTACTTTCGTAAGCTTCAGTTCTATACTGGAATAAACCAATTTATATTAAAGGACACCGGACACCAAAAGACATGTAGTGTGTAATGGATTAAGTTAGCGTCATAAACTGCATTACACTGCGAGGCACCGGTCAGCTGCGCGTCTTAGGTTTGGAGTAAAAACAGAAGTGGGCGGGATTATGCATATATCTGAATGAAAGCGAGGCAATACGTCATCGATGAGAGCCGTCCAAGAATTCCAGCTATACCGGTACACGTGGTGATTGTTTGTTTGTGCCTTTCAGTCGTTTGGAAAACGTGTGATTGGTCTGAACATCCAATACCCGGCCGAGTTCCACAAAGATGGTGTTCATTTCAATAAGAAAGGAACCAGAAAGTACTTTTTTAAATTACGGAGACTGTTTGCGGGTTTCTGAGTGACTTGAAATTACGCCTAATTTTGTTTTAACAGTGAAGTAATATTTTAAATATCAGAATGTGTTTTGTTGCATTTTTTTCTAATTGGGAAAAGTAAATACACGTTTTTATACGATGTCATCACGAATGCATTGAGTATTATACAAAATTTATATTTATTACCTTTAATGTTAATGATTTTCCCACCATATCTAAGTATATAAAATACAAGACCGCCCTTTGTAGGAACGACCAGTATAGAGCCGTTTAATACTCACACACGCACACGTTATACATATAAACATATATATTTTATTGAGTATTATTCACAGTATACATATGTTTTCTTTATTATTACCCCCCCCCCCCCCCCCCTCCCATAACTCAGTACACGTGTAGACAAACAACAAGTCGTAACCATTCACTGCAGCATATACTATAGACCGTCTTGTGCAGAACCGTGCTGTGTAGGAACGTCCTGTACAGAGCCGTCATCACTATATATATTTTTTTAATACTCACACACGCACACGTTATATATATGCAAATATATATTTTATTTATTAATATCTACAATATACATATATTTTCTTTATTATTAC
>JAECMU010098349.1:0-10295 GCA_016106625.1 Dracogyra subfuscus | reverse complement strand
GAGTTCCTGTAAAGTTGTAGTGTACCAATCGATGACATCATCCTGTGACGTCGAAGTGTTTGGTTAGCGTTCATGTAAAGTTGTAGCGTACCAATCGATGACATCATCCTGTGACGTCGAAGTGGTTGGTTGGCGTTTCTGTGAAGTTGTAGTGTATCAATTGATAATGTCATCCTGTGACGTCGAAGTGTTTGGTTTGGCGTTCCTGTAAAGTTGTAGTGTACCAATCGTGGCTTTCTAGTGGGACGTATCACTTTGATATGTACCAAGATATTGTTAACCATATGGGTAAAACAAAGCCGTAAATAACCGTGTTGAGTGTGTCGTAAAACATTTCCTTCTTTTAATGTTTGATTTTTTGTTAAATTTGCCCCAGCAAATTTTATGAGTTTAACATCATAGTCAATCAATCGTTTTTACAAATGTTTTTAAGCAATTAATAACATTTACCGATTTTCAACATTAATATTTTTTTAACTTAAACGATCTGCTTTACGGAATTTCGAATATGTGTTTTGTGGCTTTTGTTATAATATCATATAACATAATATCATTTGGACCAATCCAAACATTTATATCGACTAAAGTTGCACACGTATGATACATTGGGGCAGCTGCCACTACTACATGTGTTTAAATATAGGTTATGTGAGGTGATATGCATGTATAGTAATAAGATTGACGAAAATATTCATAAAATCTACATTAAATAAAATTGTTTAAATATTTTGGACGTAGCTAATGTTGTCAGACTGTATTTAATGTACAAAATGGTCTTGAGCGTGTTTTTAATAATTAAATTATATAAACTATTTTTATCTTAATTTAGCTTTCATTTATAATATTTATTTTTAAAATGATACAATATAAAGTTGTTTAATATTTTAATTTTATATGATTTTTTAAGGAATCTTTTGTCGTCTTTTGAAACTTTTTGTAAGTCCAGAATTTAATATATGATTATTAAAAGAAGGGATAATTAAGGCATTTGGCCTGGCATGCATAGTCAACGATATATAACGTGCATTATTGCTTAAAATCAACAAATATAATCGTATAGTTAATAAAATGGGGCGTTATATATAACAGGCGCAGCCATTTTGTACCATCCCAGTGAATACGCCCTCTGGCGAGCTGGTAGTTACGTAATGCCTAACGTGTCACTTCAGGAATTAGTCTTCGAACTGAAGAAACAAAACATACATGCATCGCCATTTTCTGTAATGATATCTATCCCTGTAAGCCAGCAACAAGTATTTATTATTTTTCTATACAAAATAAAACACCATTGTCAAAGTGTTGAAATAACTGTATTATGTTTTGTACATTAATTAACCCACGTACTGAAATAATAATTGGGGTGTTTTCTTGGTTAATTGGTCTTTTATTTTCGTCGCCTATACCTGTGATTCCTCATTGGCAGGTGTATATTTTAGACGATCCCCAGACGCTGTGTTTGCGCCTGCCAGTGCAGGCGGTCCCTCCTCTCCCACTCCCACCTTTCCTGTCCTGGACTGAGAAGCCGGCCAAGGCCGGCCCCTGCGCCCAGGACAGGCGTGCGCTACAACAGCGTGTTCTGAATGTGCACGTATAATCCTGTGTCATGACATGACATGACATGACACTGTGTTTAGACACACTAAAAGGACGGGCCTCTTTTATTAAGATCACAGGGCATTGAGTGATAACCGCGCGGACACCCCTCAAATAGTAATGGACATTATCAACCGTCCTGCTATATTACTGTAAGTAATTCTGTAAAGTAGACTTTAATATCTAAAATTTAATATCCAGCTGAGAACCCTGTACCTACCAGCATGTAGTCTGATTGCTTAACCACTGTGCCACTGATGCTGGTTACACTCTCTCTCTCTCTCTCTCTCTCTCTCTCTCTCTCTCTCTCTCTCTCTCTCTCTCTCTCTCTCTCTCTCTCACACACACACACAGAAACACAAACGCACATACAAAACCAGGCACACACAACCACGCACACACAACCACGCACACACATAACCTTCTCACAGTCACACCGCATACAAAATGTAACGTCAAAACGAAAGCATATCGTATGTATGTATATGTACGGTAGTGAACCCTCCGTGGTACTTTATTCAAATATATGTAATAAAAATCATACTTTAAAAAATAAAGAAATAGAAATCTACTCTGAACACTAATTTTATGTCTACAAAAGTAGATTTTTACATTGAGGAAATAGACATTAGCCACGAAGTGTGTAATTTGTTAACAACTACATCAGTGGATGACTTCATGTGTACTTGGTAGTGAGATAATGTATTTATAATCCAACCTACTGAAATCTTAAATTTATCATTTTCCTAAATACTACCGTAACTACTATTGTGTTGTTGTTGTTATTTTTATTTAGGACAATTGTTATTACAACTTATTATAGTTTGACCTTTACTCATTTATACAGTAATTATTTTAAATTATATATTTTGTAGTTGTTGTATGATGTTTGTAGTTGTTGCTTGATTATTTGTTTACGAAATTAAGTTGTACAGACGTGTATTACAATCTTGACGTTAGATAACCGTAACCATTGGCGTAAAATTCATCATAATATCGGCGGGATTATCGCACAGAAGACGAGAGTAGGAAACCAACAAACAACAACATTGAGTTACGCTACGTAACATTCAATTACACAATTTATTAACCACTCTTTATATTGTTAAATACTTGTTACATCTATAGTTAAAATAATTTTATACATATACATGTACCAGGGCATTACTCGATGTCGTAAAATCTCGATCAATAGTTTGCTCATGAATATTCAGTAGATTAGTCTCTCTCCATTTATTCTGTCCAGAGCCATGCCACTGGCATCCAGAGATAGGGCTCTGGACAGGCATGCTCGAAACTTTAGTGGTATAGGAGCATGATAAAGAGTTACACACACACACACACACAGGATAGAACGAGTCGTGCGCGCTAAGCTGTGTCGTCGTAACAGCGCTATATCTGTAGTGGGGCGGGACACAGCCTAGCGGTAAAGCGGTCTCTTAATGCACGGTTGGTTTGGGATCGATCCCCGTCGGTGGGAACATTTGGTTATTTCTTGTTTAAGCCAGTGCACCACCAGTGATATATTAAAAGTAGTGGTATGTGCTGTCTTGTCTGTGGGATGGTGCATATAAAAGATATCTTGCTACTGACGATAAAAAATGTAGCGGGTTATCTTTAAGATCATAAGTCAAAAATACCAAATGTTTTATATCCGATAGCCGATAATTAATAAATATATGTGCTCTAGTGGTATCTACAGATTAATTGTATATTTGAAGACATTACCACTAAAAGCAACAATGCCCTTCTATTCCTTGGACCAACCAACCCCACCCCACTATTCACTTCCTTCCCCTAGGGAGAGACGTGTCTCAGTCGTAAAGCACTCGCTTGATGCGCGGTTGGTTTGAGATCGATCCCCGTCGGTGGGCCCATTGGGCTATTTTTCGCTCCAGTCAATGCACCACGATTGGTGCACCAAAGCCCGTGGTATGTGCTAACCTGTCTATGGGATGGTGTATATAAAAAGATATCCAAAAAGTAGCCCATAAATTGGCGACAGCGGGTTTCCTCTCTCAATATCTGTGTGGTCCTTAACCATAGGTCCAACGCCATATAACCGTAAATAAAATGTGTTGAGTGGATAAAACATTTCCTTCCTTCCTTCTTTCCCCAATATTATTTGTAGAGCATCCAGCTGGACAAAATAGATTTGAGAGGGGGAAAAAAAGAGAAAGTGAGACCGATAATAAAACTGACTGAAAACAAAACACTAATGTATGTGACCGTACGTAATTTATTTTATGAGTATGTATGCATAACAATTATGTACAACAAAATATCAGCTTATGTACATATAAATAATGCTACCTTGGACTGAAAAGGACAGAATCCAAAAATCATACAGTCAGTTTTCAGATTTAATTCTTCTAAACCCGTCTTCAGATCTCATAGATTGTCATCAGAACTCAAGGGTGTATTGTCCAGAAAAGGCAAGACCGTGTCCAAACATTGGACAAGTGATTGAAGATATAAAATACTATTATACATATACATTGTATTATATCATTATAGATGTATATAAAAATATACATTGAGGTCCATAGAACATGCACAATCTGACTTCATTTAGCAGGCATCGAAGTCAATAATCAAGTGATTGTCGTCGTCATCGCCGTTGTGGTCAACATCGTTGTCGTCGTTCACAGCTAATTCGGGACTGGAGCAAGAACTGTCTAAGTGGTCGGCGGGTCGCGGGAAGTGAACGAAAGAGTTGGAGACATCCATCCAGGACCGGCAGGGAGGAACGTCGGGAAAAACGAAAGTGACGTCACGCCTAGCTGGAGTCTGCGGCAGCGGAGAGATAGGGACGACTGGGAACTGAAACACAGAGATCAGTCTGGGGTGGAGAGCCGGCGAGATGGTGAGAGGGCTGATCAGTGTCGGAAGCTGGAACAGAGGGTATTTCATCGCAGAGGGCATCATCAGATCCACGCTGCTCACATCAGATGATCTAAGCAAAGTCAAGGGCGCTGATGGTTTCCGGTTTGAAGTCGTGTTGCAGGTGCTGGCGTTTCCGCTTCCGCTGCGACGACTTCTGTTGCGTCGATTTTGAAACCAAACCTGAAGATATAGTAAAGAAAATATAGTATTAAAATAAAAATTAAAATTAAATCTTGCTGCAGTAATTCTAGGCACTAATTGTCACCTAGCCAATTGGCGAACACTCATCTGTTCAGAGCGAGTACTCGCGGTCGCTGGCAGGTGTAGTGTTCGGTCTCTTGTGGATAATTATAATAGCTGCTGTTATTTGTAGTAATTAAAGCTGCATTGTCTGGTTTCAATAGTATATAGTCACGTTCTAAGTTCAAATACAAGCATAACTTTTTAATTCACTCCGAGTTGTCATTAACGCATATCGTCACGTCAAATGCTTACTAGCCAGTTGGAACAATGTTCGCCATTTTGTAATACCGTACGGATTCTAGCAGTCACTTCCTCGCAGCCAATTACGTTAGCAGCAGACACACATGGCGACGTTCTAAACCTCGGACTCGTACGCCCTTTATAATGCGTGTTGTGGTGTAATTTATACGAAACTAGTAGAACATCCTATATTTCCGTAGTACAGAAGGCTTTTTAAAGTGATACTTCAGATATTATAAAAGTGCTTAATAAAATGGTTAAGTTGTATTTTATACGGATATTAGTAACAATAAGACTGTGAAAATTAGTCTTGGTTGTCATTTTATTTTTGTGTTGTTCTAAACATTTTCAGTTGTAGCGAATAATAAAAATTCTTGGTTGTTATTTTGTTTTTGGTTTTTTTATTTAAAATAATTATAGTATACAAGTATTATTTGAAATGTATGCAGCCGTCAAATTACGATTATATTTTGGTCTGTAACACTGGTATTTTACATCTCGCTATCCCTCTCAAAGAAATAAACAAAGATTTGTAACGCACGAAACAAACGTCCGGTTTGAAAATGATTATCGCATGCCTGTGTTTTGACAGCAATAAACACACAAAAGGTACTTTGATTGTTTTTTGTTTTACTTCTACCGAGCGTCGTTCACATACATAAGAGTGTACCGAGAATTAATTACACCATCAGCATGTACCGAATATGTCACTAGACCGGTGTGCTGTGCGATTAATCCCGGTTAATTACCATTGTTAAACACTTCAAACAAATTAACCGCTAATCAGTGCACAGGGTTTCTGACTCTTACCTTGATTTCCAAAAGCGTATTTACGATTATTTATGAATAGAAAAAAACGAAAAAACGTAATGACAATATTTGAGCACTGATATGAATAAAAAAAATATTTGGCGAATACATATTAAAATTGGCGAAAGAATATGCAGATTGGCGAATTTTTTGGCGAACATAAATTGTAACCCAGGGCTAGCCCTGATTTTTATATAAAGATACTCTTTTTTTAAAACATTTTCAGTTGTATTGAATAATACAAATTAGCATAACAGTGTGTTTAAAAGTGTGAAATACAGGTAGCATGACATGACTGCTGAAATTGTATGCTATCGTAATTGTCTGCTGGGAACTGACTGCTCGGTTTTTGTAATGCAACAATAGCCAAACCGTACTATTTTTAGTCCAGTGGGGGCCCGCCAAAGGTGTCCTACTTTCAAAATTCTGGGTTTATTTTTAACCAATTCAGACTGTGGCGTCTTATATGCACCAAACGTAATGGGATTTTCAGTTCTATATGCATATTCCATACAGTGCCGGTTTAATCATGTAATTTAGCTACGACATGTACAAAAAAAATGCTTTATAACATTATTCGTTCATAGGAGCTGGGTTCTTGGGGTTTTTTTTCTTGTTGTTGGGTTTTTGGTGGGCGGATGTTGGGGTTTTTTTGTGTGTTTTTTTGTTGGGGGAGGGGGGCTGCCTAACCCTAGCCCTTGTATTTTGACTTTATTTCGATTAAACTTTCGTGCACACCTATCCTAGCCACATTAGTGAAAGTACACAGTGTGTATTCGATGAGAAATTGTTTTATACTGGATACCAACAGAGACGCGAATATTTTTAATGTATTTTCGCATGCTAAAACTAATTCGCTAGACTATCACAATGGACCTAAAATGTTTCTCAAGAATCAACAATTGAATGGACACAAAAATTAATGAATAATTGTAAATAAAAGTAAAGAAACTAAATTAATATTCGTTTATTCTATAATGAATTAAAACGATATTAATACGTTCTGAAAAATATACTGATCGAAAGAGAGAAAGGGACATAGGGTTTATTAGATCAAATTTAAATAAATACTTGATTAGGCCTGGACAGAATACAGAGATTCAATATCGGACTGGTCGTCAATAATACGATTAACTTTCTGATTCTAGGGACGATAGCTCTGGATGAAATATATATGTATGTTGCTACTATTTATGTCTTGCTTTATTTCGATCAGTATACATTGAATACTGCTCAGTAATTTTTTTAAACTGAAGCCAGGATCGGGATGGTAACTGTGGCCGAGTATTACATGCATAATAAAGCAAGTCATTGTATATCAAAGAAAGCGTGGGAAATTACTAATATATACCTGAAAAATATAATGCAAACTATTGATTTATATATCAAAGCACACGTGACAGGTTAACCGATTTTTATATTATCTAACTAAATAATGGTATTAATGTGCGGGTATGAAAAAGTCAGAAGGCGAAATGAACGAGATCGCTCGTAGAAGGCCCAAAACGCGCATCCGCAAACACAATAAATGATTAAAAAAAAAAAATTGTCAGATCACATGTTTGAAAGAGTGGTTGTAAAATTATATGCACCTGAATCCTAGATTCTGGAATTCCAGTCTGTTGTTCCAGTTGTTCACGAATGTGGATATTCGGATACTGGTTCACCTCGAAAATACGTTGCATCTTCATAACGTCATCATCGGTGAAGACCGTGCGATTCCTGCGCGCTTGATGACGTGGAGGCACGGCGAGTGTGGCACTCTGGGATACACAGCGTGGAACGTGTAAAACAGTTTCTGAAAAACACAAAGTCACTGCATATAAATATTGCAAATGTTATTTCATGTATAAATAATTTCATTACTGTTTTGAAATAGGCGTTTTGATTGGTTAAAATGCTATCACGTGTATTTTGCATAAATTATAATTCAATGGACTTCTAATTGGTAATTAATTTGTACACAACATTTCATCCATCTTGTACTTGTGAGCAACCCATTGAGTGCTACTGTTCGATTCGCGTTGTTGTAGTTCGTATTGCCCATCATATCCTTAGTGATTTCCCGAGTTGTCGGCGCTAACAAGACTTTTGTTTGTTCCCCTCAAGCAACTCGTGTTTTGTTCAGATATATATAAAATTAATGTTTCATTAAACATATTTAAAATATAATGCATTGAAAGTATAAATTCAATTGGAATGACATTGGCTGTTGCAAAAAAAATACAGTAAAAAATTCGTACATTTTAAATTATTTTAGATAAAACCCTATACTGAGATGCCACAAAGTTTGACGAAATGCATTATTGTTTATAGAGATATTCATATTCCCTTTAACTAATACTTTTAAATTCAAATCTACCCGTTGCATGTGTGGTTTGGGAATAGAAAGAAAGAATTTTACGACGCACTTAACACATTTTATTTACGGTTATGTGGCGTCAGACATATGGTTAAGGACCACACAGATATTGAGAGGAAACCCGCTGTCGCCTCTTCATGGGCTACTCTTTCCGACTGGCAGCAAGGGATCTTTTATTTGCGCTTCCCACAGGCAGGATAGCACAAACCATGACCTTTGTTGAACCAGTTGTGGATCACTGCGGGTATCTGGATTAAAAATCCCATTCCTCGACTGGGATTCGAACCCAGTACTTACCAACCTGTAGACCGATGGCCTAACCACGAGGCCGGTGGTTTGGGAATCGGCCACAGCCGTAGTAAACATCTAGTAGTACAGCAGCATCAATATAAAGCAACATAAATAACGTAATTTATACATTAAGATCTTTATCAAGTGTATTTGTTATTGATTCAATACCGTTGCTGGTTTCTGTAATTTAAATATAATGAAAATAAAAAAGGTGATAAATGTTCGCCTGCTGGAAACCATTTTTGGTCAAAATGTACAATTCTAGAAATATTATGATTCCGTCATAGGTCCTATTATTCCGAAATATTTCCCATCGACATTAATAACTTAATAAGTTTTGCCTTAAGCCAATATGCCACACAGAATCAAACGCCTTCTCAAAATCGATAAAAGCACAATACTTATTTTTCTTATTAACTTTTAGTAATTGTAATAACACATATAACACAAACAATATATATTATCAATCGTGCCTATATTCACTAGGGTTCAGGCATGTCTCCGTTGGGTCCTACCCCTGGCAGGGAAACAAATATGGGATGGGGCGAATTTTGGCATTGTACCAAAAAGGGAATTAGATATTACTAAATTTAGTTGTGTCATTCAAAATAAAATATACGGCTATTTTAGAATTTCTGTAACTTAGTTGACACCATTTTTAAGTCGAGCCTTCCTGAAATATTATATATATTTAGTATTTAACTATATTGTATAATCTAGGGAAAGGTCTTTATATCGGCTACTCGTGTTGACCAGTATGTTGGTTTAAACAGTATTTATTGCCGTCAAACTGCGGTTTGGGATTGGCCAACAGGCAAGCGCCAATCCCGTTTGTTAATAATCAGAAATAAATATTGTTTGTAAGTCTGTTACTAGCTACAGATGTAAATAATTTTCCAAAACAACATAGCAGTTATCACAACGCTAATTATGAAATAACCACTAACAAAATGACTTACCTTTTTTTAATCCAAGAATAGCTTCAATAGAGAAATCCGTAATGTTCGTCATTGTGAAGTTTAAACAAAAATATTTAACACAGCTCAGTGATAATAACTATATTACTGAATACTACCGTAACATGAACACAACTCACGCCTATTTATACTGAACATGGCAGAATAGAACAAAACTGAACGGATGAGTTAAAACGTTTATTAGTATACAATGGGTGGAGGAATCAAACGTGTTCGTTGGCCCTTTGTTCCAATCAAACGATTAACGGGTAAGAAAACACCCGTGACGACACATAATGGGATTATTTACCTCTACATTTACATCAGGCTAATACCGCCGAGTGTGGCCTCTTTACTGATCTCTTCTGATAATCACATTACCTTTAAAAAAAAAATTGTTACCAGGGCTATACTTCATAGGGGGTAAGTTCCACAACCACCCTCATCCCACCTCCCAATTTGTTTTTACAAAAATGCGCGTTTTTCATTCAAAAGTGCCTTTATTGTTCGCCTGGCGAATACCGTTATATTTTTACTGTGTCTAGATATTTTTTGTTTGTGCACCACTAGAGCACATTGATTAATTAATCATCGTCTATTGGATGTCAAACATTTGGTAATTTTTTACTCTGTAGGAAATTGAAGGCAGAAAATGGTTTATTTAATGACGTACGTTTTTATTTACAGTTATATGGTGTCGAACATATGGTTATGGACCACACAGATATTGAGGGTGGAAACCCGCTGTCACCACATCATGGGACACTCTTTTTGATTCCGTTTGAGGAAACTCGCTACATTTTTCCATTAGTAGCAAAGAATATTTAATATGCACATCCCACAGACATAATAGTACATACCACGGCCGTTGATATACCAGTCGTGGTGTACTGGCTGGAACGAGTAATAGCTCA
>JAECMU010098338.1:0-14097 GCA_016106625.1 Dracogyra subfuscus | reverse complement strand
TGATCCATAACTGGTTCAACAAAGGTCATGGTTTGTGCTATCCTGCCTGTGGGAAGCGCAAATGAAAGATCCCTTGCTGCTAATCGGAAAGAGTAGCCCATGAAATGGCGACAGCGGGTTTATTCTCAAAGTCTGTGTGGTCCTTAACCATATGTCTGACGCCATATAACCGTAAATAAAATGTGTTGAGTGCGTCGTTAAATCAAGCATTTCTTTCTTTCTTTCTAGTTCTGAGAAAGCATACTACCATAGTTGTCGACAATCCAGCACTAAAATACACATCGCATTTTCTGTACCTACCATGACGCGTATCTATACACTGTGACAGTATCTGTCATTAGTTCATAGGCGTACGGGATCCCATTGTTGTAGGGACACGGGCTAATGGTTGCCCAAATTTAAACGAAAATGCCCGAATCTGGATAACAACATTTATTTATATTGCCATTACTGCTACAAGGCGGCTATACATGATTGCAAACGAATCATTATGCAGTTTCACATGAATTACAACTAATATTGTGGATAGAATTATTTAAATACATCGTGAAACAGTTTTAGGTAGGCTCATTTTACCTGAACATCTCTCTTTTTTGACCGAATTTGTTGATCTACTCCAACCTTTGGGGATGGGGTGTGGCTGGAAAAGGACTCTTGGTCCGCCCCTGCCTCGTACTCTTATGCATTAGTTTATTTTATTATATTTATTGGGGGGGGGGGGGGTTGTTGTTGTTTGGGGGGAGGCTGGTTTGTTGTCTTCATCGTTGCCGATGTCAATGCATACATAGCATTTGTTTTGTCTTCGTGGAAATTCAAGTGTGCAGCTAGAAGATGCTTAACAATAGATTCAGACGCTGAAACAGACAACGAGGTGTTCAGCTGGCTTTTCTGAGAAGAAGAGAAAACAATGGATCAGAGTTCAATTTCAAAACTGAGCAGCGTGAAATTGAAACAGTCTGAACGTGGCTTCGCGGCGTGAACACGAGGCGTGGAGCCTGGAGATGTTTAACAATGTATGTGACCAAGCGGATTCCGGGTTTCAGCACTGGGTCAAATCCCCCAATTAACACTGTCAAAATAAGCACCACGTGGATCACAGAATATTTATTACTCTAATAAAGCAGAAGGGCGGTTGAGTGCTCGCCCGAGCTGCCAGCGTCATAGGGTCGAACCATCTCAGGGGACCCATTCTCTGATTGGTGTTTTAATTCATCCCAAACAATTCCCCACGACTGGTATATCAAAGGTCGCGGTATCTGTTGTACTTGTCTATATAAAAGCGTATATAAAAGATTCATTGCTCTAGAATTACCAAATGTTTGACATCCAATAGCTGATTATTAATAAATCAATGTGCTCCTGGGTTAAACAAAATGATTTTTGGTAATAAAATTGTGACAAGATGAATCTTTTGTTGGTTTTGACATTTCTTTATATTAGTACATTTTTCAACACAAATACACAAAAACTCTCTCTCTCTCTCTCTCTCTCTCTCTCTCTCTCTCTCTCTCTCTCTCTCTCTCTCCCCTCCCCTATGTGTATAAAGTATATATAATTGACCTCCTCTGCCACGTGTATATATATACCAGTTTTGATAATATAACTTGTTTATCCGTTTTCCAAATGTGGCCATATTTGGCACCTTACTACTTCATTGTAAAGAATATTTGGTTAAAATTGGGTCAACTGTGGACTTAAACATCTTACCAAATCGAAATTTTTAACAGTACATACTGAGTGCACAACATTTCAATTCAACACGATTGAAAAGCAAAATTCCACGAATGTTACAAGTTGATACTGGTAGGACTATTGCTCTATTATGCAGGGACAATCGCGACGTCGCGACGCCCAGCAACTGGGGTACATGAGTCAATCACAGTTCGTTTAGTTGGGCGTCCCAGGAGCCGAAGTCCGCGCGTTACGTCTCACACACCTCCGTAACCAATTTCAGACGGCTATGAAGACGGCGAGTCAGGTTGTAGACACTCGTGTTCGCCCAGTGTGTCCTCGAACGGTTAGGAATCGGTTGCGGGAGTTCAACTTAAGACCTTCCATACGTTGGTCTGCAACATACACCAATGCGACGTCAACGTTAACGTCGATTGCAGTGGCTGCGTGCATATGCACCTAATCGGTTTCACTTGGTCCACTTATACGTGTGTTTTTCACTGATGAGTCTCGGGTTTCGCTTTACAGGTGACATGGACGACAACGTGTCCATCGACGTCGAGGTCAACCATATTCGGACGCGTGTGTTAAGGAAAAACAACATACTGTAAACCGTGAAAAAAAATGCGTGCGTATAAATTTCGCGTCATTCGCGTCCAACCTTATGTCGCGAAATTAATACGCACGCACTATTTTCCAGTTTGAAATGTGAAGAGTGCTTAAAGTTTTGTTTTGAAATATTTTATTGAGAATAAAATTCACAAAAAGATTCACTCAACAGGCAAAGTCTATACACGGGCACTCCTTAATGGCGACTAATCGTTAATTGTGTTATGTAACTTCAATCGGTGGCGACTAATCGTTTATTGTTTTATCTACCAAGAGGTGTTAACAGTGATTCTAATACTGGAGTGGTGGGTAGGGCCTAATCCCCTCTATAGACTCTGTACCAGGCACAATTGCTTGATGTAAGACAATAGCATACTGATTTAGAGACAGTAACTTTATAACAATTACAGTGTGCTGTCTTTATCCACTTTTATTTTTTTGGAGCTGTCAACGGTCGTTCGCGAAATTTACACGTCGCGAACATCCGCTAAGGTATACATTCGCTAAAATAAGACGTCGCAATATTAATACGGTTTACAATATTTGGAGTCAGGATCTGTTATGACTGGGAGGGGGAGGGGGGATTTCCCACGGCGTGAGGGGGCGAGACGGAGCCCAATGGTACCGACCAGTGATCCATAACTGGTTCAACAAATTTCATGCTTTTGCTATCTTGCCTGTGGGAAGCGCAAATAAAAGATCCCATGCTGCCTGTCGTAAAAAGAGTAGCCTATGTGGCGACAGCGGGTTCCTCTAAAAATCAGTGTCAGAATGGCCATATGTTTGACGTCCAATAGCCGATGATATGATAACAAAAATCAATGTGCTCTAGTGGCGTCGTTAAATAAAACAAACTTTAATTGTTTTCATCCTGGGCAATCTTAAGGGACATTCCGGAGTTGGCTGCAATATTTTAAGATGTTATCGACTAATAAAATATTTCTACGATTAAACTTACATATTAAATATATGTTCTTGTTTAGAATATTAGTGGCTCTATATTAAACCTGTTTCTGATTGTTCTACTATTTGTACTAGGTTCATTTTCATTTTATTTCCTACAAAATATGTTTTCGTACGTACGAAATTGTTTGAAGACGAAATCCAGTTTGGGTTTCTTACAAATATTAAAACGACCATTTGCTTGCTTATCTACATTATCTAGGTCAACTGCAAACCCAATGGCCATCTTGTTTTTCTTCAATTAGCGGGACCTCCAAAATATATTTATATCCATAGAGGTATGATAGAATACCTTTCCAGGAGTCGGTGGGGGATTTGCCTTGAAATTGTGACAGTGACCAGCGGTTGACATACGTAATGTAACGGGGTGTTAATAATTACGTAACGCTCTAGGGGTAGAGGAAGAGGGCGGTATTTCGATATACGTAACATTTATGAAGACTATATGCTATTTCTATTCATTACTTAGAACTAAAAATGTAGTGGGTCTTTTTTTTTAATGCGCGGTCGGTCTAGGATCGATCCCCATCAGCGGGATTGTTCCAGCCAGTGCGTCATGACTGGTATATATAAGGCCATTGTATGTGATATCCTATCTGTGGGATGGTACATGTAAATGATCCCTTGCTAAAAAGTAAATAATAATAAAGAAACATTTTTAAAATGTAGCGGGTTTCCAGGGGCGCGTGTGCAGGGATTTCAGCAGGGTTGGGGTTATAGACTGCATTGAGCGAAGTTTATATGGGGCCATGTTCCCCCAGAAAATATATTTCATTCTTTTTTAATTATTTTTTATCTTGATCAGTGAAGGGTTTCGACCCCTAATACCCTCCCCACTCTTAGATTATATGTCAAAATTACCAAGCGTGTGACATCCAAAAGCAGTTGATTATTAAATCAATATGCTCTAACGTTGATGTCGTTAAAAAAACAAAACTCACTTTACCTTTTCCAAACGAAATAATATTTATTTGAATTTGTCGATTTTACCACACGTAAAATTACAAAGTGAAAACGGTCATTTTCTACTAGTATATTTTATTAAAAATAATGGTCAGTGTGTTAAAGAGCCTAAACTTTGAAAGTTCTACTAACACTTTATAAAATATTAATTCTTAAATAGGAAGGTATGATTGTCGATAGTACGTTGTCAAGATCAAAATTGGTTTTAACGAAAGAATAGTACATATCCTCAACTGAACGTGCTTTGTACAGCGCAAGAATTCTCATTTCATTTTGTTTTAGACCAACCCTACAATTTCAAATCCGCAAACGCACCTGCTAAAGGGACACGCCCTAGTAACGGCTAGTTGTTAAACATTACGCCGTTATTTTTCGCTAATAAACCCATTTTTTACAAATAAAACTGCACGTTCCTTGGTATACCACGTGACCGTTATCATTTTGGTTCGGTTTGTTTTCTTGTGCACGGTTCGCGCAATCAACATTCGATTTGTTGTCGTTCGCTTGTTGTTCATTTGTGAGGTGTTTCTTCACAGTTCGTGAACATTTTCATTAACAATAAAGTTCAGACAAGTATCTCAATACAAAACGTTACAAACCCTTAAAACCAATAATTTTGCTAAGTCTTACGATATCTGGAGAGGAGATATAACATTGGGGGTGGGGGTGGGGTAGGGGACACAATCTATATTGTTATCTTTATTTAAATAGAGTAGGAAAAACATCTTACATTTTCGTCCTGGGGAGGGAAAGTGCCTCTCCACCCCTGACGACGACTATTACTACTACTGCTACTACTAGGCTTACTACTACTACTACAACTACTTCTACTACTACCACCACCACCACCACTACCACTACTATCACCCACCACCCACTACCACCACCATTAATAAACGGTGCATCTAAATGCTAATAACAATCGGTTAGCAGGTCCGTATGCAGGATTTTTAATGGGTGGGTGCGAATTGCTGATGGGTGGGTGCGAATTTAAAATGATAAAAATCAACATAAAAATAACCCCTCAAAACAACAACGATAACATAACGTTATTTAACTGGTTAGGCACTAGTACCCGGTTCCGAATAACAAATGTAGGCTAATTGCGGTTTATACAAAATATATAAAATTTATTATTTCAAACACTGTCAACATGGTCAGTGTCGTCTTATTCCAATTCAAGTATCATGATTGCTGCAGCAGCCACTACCTAAACAGAAGCATCCATGTTCGTAAAGTACCTTCCTGTTCCAAGCTCATTCCTTTCGCTGTCCAGGACAGAACAGTTGGAACATGTCCAGGAGAGGTGAAACGAACGTACCCAAAGTTTTTGTCAAATTTGTCCTGACATAGTAATTTTTGTGCTTCGAGCGACATCTACCGGTGACATCAGAATACTAACATTCAAACTTATTTGAAGCAGTTGGGACATATGGATTCCAATGGTATTTATCGATATAAAACCTGCTTTTTCACTCCATTTTATAAAAACGTGATCTAAGTGTGTTATAGGTTTGTAGATTAACCAAAATAATAATTTATTTTCGCTGGATGGAACTAGGGCGTGTGGCTTTAACTGAAATTGACAACAAGCTGTCATTTGTGGTTTGCCAAGCAATGGCCGCTCAGGCGACGAATCGAGCGTATACTTTTGATGTTCTCCGTTCATGGTCAACACACACGATTTTTTTAAAGCAGTTGAACTTGTATTTGTTCATTATATTATTATATGGTAACCAGACACTGTAACTTTAATAACTGACTGTTGGGTGTCAGACATTTGATAATTGCGACATATAGTATTGGAGAAAACGCGCTACATATCTTCATTAGTAGCAAGTAGATTGTATATGCATTTTGCAACAGACAGGACAGTACATACCACTCACTTTGATATATTAGTCGTGGGGAATTTGAAAATAAAAACAGAATAGATCCACCGATGGTGTTTGAACCTACGATCAAAGCACATCAAGCGAACGCTCTACCGACTGAGCAAGATGGTATTAGATCCATTTCACCCCACCCACCTCACCCCCACCCCTCAGTGACAAGTTGACACTCACGCGGGACCAGGCACACGGTGGAAGGAAAACAAAACGGGAAAAGAAAAAAAACGTATTTGTTTAAGTCATCAACAACTCAGTCTTATAAGTTAATTTTCACGTACATGTTTTGCGATAGGTACGTTGTAAACGATTATTTTGATTTGCTATGCCTTTAACAATAAATCATTAGCATTAATTTCTACAAAAATTATAATGGGTCAGATGCAACATATTCATACGCATGCTGCAATGTATTTGTGATAATTATGCTTTGTTTAATTCCAAAGGATTGATAAGAACTATGTACCGACATAATATGTAACAAGTTTATATTAATAATATTTCATCTGTTGTATTCTTTTTATCTGTTTTGTGACCCATGTCACGAAAATTGAAAAGGCGTTAAAAGTTGCTTCATTAATAATGGTTTGCACTAAGAAATCGCAGACAGGGGTCCGAATTCTGTCTGGGGCAGGCCGACATCTTGACTCGTATGTCCCATCTAGCGTCACCAGCCTGTCATTTCCATCATCTCGTTGTTAGAGCGAGTCACTATCCGGAGTCTGCAGACATTGTAAGATATTTCCGTCTAACAGAGCCATTTTAACGACTGCAATTACACATTAAATACATGTTCTTGGTCACAAATATCATTGTCAGTATATCTAATGTGTTTGTGGTCGATTGCTAATGTTTGAAACGGTTACTTTTTAATCAACATTTCACTGATGTATATCCTTTAGTTTGACACCCAATAGCCGATGTCTTTTTTGTGCATTTATTTATTTTACTTTTCTTTGGGGTTTTCTCTCTCTTTTTTTCCTTCTTTCTTTTTTCGGACGTACGAAATTATTGAATGGTAAAACTCGTTTTGGCTATTATAAACATTAGCACCACATCAAACACCTTGTTTATGCAGACACTGATATTCTAAACACGATGTCCTGAACATACTAGATAGCTGACGTGTGTGCCCAGGACAGCGTGCTTGAACCTTAATTGGATATAAGCACGGAAATAAGTTGAAATGAAATCAATGAACAAAAGGTATATCAGTCGATACATGTGGTACCGTGTCTCTTTTACTGTACTGATACACATCTACACAAGGTATATCTGCCTCCATCATGTTGACACATGTTGTTCGATACATGTGGTACCGTTTCTCTTTTACTGTACTGATAAAAATCTACACGTACATTAGCTAAATAAATCCTTATTAGATACTGACATGCCTGATGGCTTGAACTGATTCCGGTTGGTTAACGGTATCAACCAGATAACAGTAAAAGTCAATAGGTTGTGACTTAACGTCATGCCGAACTGCGTGGGATGGGATGTTATTGCAGTGTGACTAATGAAGGTGGGCGTCTTTTAGAAACTCTTGTTACTGTGAATAGAGGAAAACTGAAGTAATGCTGTTTTAATTATCTCATGCTTAAAGAGATCAAATGCCAAGTCGTGAAATAAATATGTTTAACAAATGTATAGATTTTTTGTTGATTTTCTGATAACAGATGCTGATAGGTCAGTCAACCATCAGGTCATTGACACTAACAGTCAGTCAATAAGTTAGTCACTCACCCAAGCAAACAGTCATTCATTTGGTCCATCTGTCAGTCAGTTTGTATTTTTGTCAGTCAGTCAAGTCAATCAGTCAGCCAAGCTTCCAGCTGTTGACACTGACATTCAGTCAATAGTCATTAAGTTAAGTCACCCACTATGTCAGACAGTAATTCAAAGAGTTAGTCAGTTTATAAGTATGTCTGTCAATAAGTCAGTCAAACATCCAGTTATTGACACTGACCTTCAGTCAATAAGTTAGTCACTAACTAAGTAAAACAGTAATTCGATGGTTAATCAGTTAGTCAGTTTATAAGTCTGTCAGTCAGTCAGTAAGTCAGTCAAACATCCAGTTATTGACACTGGCCGTCAGTCAATACGTTAGTCACTGACTACGTCAGACAATAATTCAGTTGGTCAAAGAGTTATTCAGTTTATAAGTCTGTCTGTCAATAAGTCAGTCAAACATCTAGTTATTGACACTGACCGTCAGTCAGTATGTTAGTCACTGACTAAGTAAAACAGTTAATCAGTTAGTCAGTTTGTATGTGTGTTTGTCGGTCAGTTTGTCAATTTAATTTTTTATAGTTTATAGATACACCCGTACATACAATGACAATGACAAACGATGAAGAAGCGTTGGAAAATGTAAATTCCAATGTCTAACAAACAAACAATTTCCCCCACAACTAATTACATGTTGCCTTCTTATGGCTACAATGCATCAGCTCTGTAAGTTTTAACATGGATGGTCTAGCGCAGTGCTACTTCTTTTTATATCTTTTCTTATCTGTTAATGAAGTACAACATGACATACATATTCGTTCTGATTTGTTAGTATTATGTTGTCTCAGTTGCTAGATTATGTGCAGATAACCTTGCTTTAGTTCTGAATCTGATATAAATGCATTGTAACAAAATAGATTTCGCCAAGTAATACTGAATTATTACAGTCAATCAGTCAGTCGGTCTGTCAGTCAGTCAGTCAGTCGGCCAAATCAACGAGTCAGTAATTTAGTCAACCAACAAGTCAGTCAGTTGGCTAACAAGATAGTCAGTCAGTTGCCTAACAAGATAGTCAGTTGGCTAACAAGATAGTCAGTTGGCTAACAAGATATTCAGTCAGTTGGCTAACAAGATAGTCAGTCAGTCGCCTAACAAGATAGTCAGTTAGCTAACAAGATAGTCAGTTGGCTAACAAGATAGTCAGTCAGTTGCCTAACAATATAGTCAGTTGTCTAACAAGATAGTCAGTCAGTCAGTTTCGTTTTGAAAATATGACAAAAAGTATATCATCGTTGAAAATAAATAGACTGATTATAAAGCTGATTCTGTAATTAAGCACTTAGCCAGAAACTTTAGTGAGTTGTTCATAAATATTACATGTTAATTGAAATAATAACAACACACTTACAATGAAACATTAATCCATTTATAGACGAGTATGTAATTAAAGAATCAGATGACAATACATCATGGTTTTACAATGAACAAAACATTTTGACATGCACAAAATGTATGAAATCAAATTGACGGAGAACAAATGATTGATGTCTAAATGATCTGCATCTGAAACAGAATTAAGATATTGTCATTGATGGAGATGACTGAATTGAAAAGGAAAGGCAATGCGCAGTGGCTTAGATGATTTAAAATGAAGTCAATATTTGACTTCAGCAAACATTTTTTATTTAAGCGCTACCTAACAAACAGAATCCTTGTAAACAACTCACGCGTTTAAACGGAATCTTATGAAAAGCGAACCTAAATCAACACAAAACATTTAAACAGTAACGACAGGAAGTTAGAAATGTTGATGGGATTCCCTATTTATAAATTATTCCCAAACGAACTGCACTTTAAAACTTTTAAGAAAGCAATTCAAAGTTTAATAGTATTATTAGTGGCGCATCTTGGACATATTGTGTGGAGGGGTCAAACGTGAAAATGGCACATGGACAAAATTTGTTAAAGAGGGCATCCTAATAAAAACCAAAATTGAAAGAAAAAGGGGGCACTTAAATATGTTTAGGAGGACCGGTCCCCTGGTACCCACTAAATTAGCCTATTATTATTAAAACCAGACCGAAATATGTCAAGTTTTAAATTTAGACGAATCTAACTACATGTCAAGAATTCCATAGTCCGTATCAATAATACCGTGGCAATAAAATCATAGAGTACTTATTTAAACTTATTTTGAGTGTTCGAAACTATGGTTATATTGAATACATGTTTTACAATATTTGCAACATTATTTCATATTGAAGTGGGGTGGGTTTTTTCTTCTTAATATAAGCTTTTTATTACTTTACTGAATAAGTCATGATCGCTTTCATAAAACACTAGTATCATTGTTTAGAACATGCAATTAAATTGCAATATAATAAAACAATACACACATAGACATTCATAATTTAAATTCTACAGCACAACCCCAACAGAATTAAAACTTGCACCAGTATTTGAGAGTAGCGGGACTGAAGAACTTCATATCCACCGGTATAAGGCAAATGCTTCCAGTTTTGGGTAAGGCTGGTTTTCATTGCATAGTAGTTCTCACACTCGACGGTTGCATTGGTCACGTTGTAACTGTTCAGCAGAACTTTCTTGAACTCCTGTTTGCCCCTCAGGATGTATTCTGCTGTCATGGAATTGCAGGAGGCGGCTGGCAACTGGAGAATGTGATCCAAACTGACCACGATCCAACAGAAGAACTCGCCCTGAACCTCCTGCGTGGCGGTGATTACAGACCGATAGCTGCCAATGCGTCTGAGAGCGCCAATACAGTTAAACGTCCTGTGGTAGTCCACCAAGCGACCGCTGGTGTACGACATGAACAGCTTTCTTGGAAAGGAAAGCTTGTCCTGTATCAAGCACCCTTGGTGGCCAAAGCGGTCCACGAATGACATGATCGGCGGGAGTCTTCCAGGCAAATTGCAGGCTACCCGGTGAGGTTCTGCACTTGTCTTTATCAGACTCTGGAAGGGTCTCATGAAGGGAGAATAGCCGGAGCTGCGAATGTCTGGCTGCGCCACGAAGTTTTCCTTGTTACATATATTCTCGTCTGAGAGAGTCACCGGCCACGTCAGCATGTTGCTGAGACGCATGCGCATCACCGACGGAGCTGCCAGGTCGAACTGAATGCACATGAAACGCGGATAGCACCCATTGTCGAATCTGCGCAGTAGCACCCTCATCAAAGGCATGGTTTGCGGTCTGAAAGTGATGCACTGGAACTCTCCGTATTTCGGCACGAGTAACGTGTTCTGCGTTATGACGAACGTCACCTCGGAGGAGATAGTGCTCTGCTGCCAGTGCCCGACGGCGCTGTTGGGGAACGAACAGGGCAGCGAGTCGGCGCTGTCGCCGCAGTCGCCGCACGTCCTGGGACACAGGTGCTGCCACTTGGTGTGACAGAACTCGTACATGAGCGCGCAGCCGTAGAACTCGTCCGTGCAGACGTTGGATACGTTCCGCTTCTCCAGCTTGTGGAACTCGATGTGTCGCTTCGTCCTCGAGACGTTCTGGGAGTAGTCGCACACCCAGTCCAGGAAGACGATCACCTTGGCAACGTCTCCGTTTGCTTCGAAGCTCACCCTCATGCACCAGAAGTACCTGTCGTTTGCTTTCCGTAGAACGGCGAATCCATCGCCGTGGTCTCGCCAAGAGGCGATGCACGTCGCACGCTGTACGATGTCGAAGTTGCTTTCTATGTGCACACAGCTTTTGCTCTGGAAGCTAAACACAACACCTTCCTTCGGTCCGCAGTCGCTTTCGATACGAACAGGCGGAATGGCGTCGCCGCACTTCGCATGCTCGCCGTATCTGTCGAAGTAAAACAGCTCAAAATTGTATCCGCCGGAAAACGGGCAATCCTCGTGAGCATGCGCGAAATGCTCTTCTGAAATCCAAGGCCAGGGATCCAAGGACAGGTAATGTGAATTACACAGGTACTTGCTGGATTTTCCGTTCTTAGTGTGTGATATCCTCACCTGAACAATGCTTCTGCTACGACGGAGGAATTGTATACACAGATATTTGTTCTGGAAGTCAGATTCTAAGTGTTTCACCAGGAATTTATTTCCAGAGAAAGTCATCCAACACACTCGTTTATAGCTGGAACATTCGCGTGTATCTTTGCGACAGTCGTAAGCGGACATGACGCCACGATTTATGTAATACGTCACCAACGTGGCCGTGTGGTTTAACATCCAGGGTTTCGTGTCGCTAGTTTGCAGGAAGTCCGGGAATTCACAACGAGGCTTCTCGGAAATGGCGGCTCTGCATTTCCCGATGACAAAGCACAAGAACAACATGTTATAGTTCTCGACTAGCATTGTTAGTTCTCTTCCCCTTCCCCTGTCGGCTTGAGCGGTCTTCTCGTGTAACAGATCAATGTTATATATAGTTCTTATTAGAATTGTTAGTTATCTCCCCCTTCCCCTGTCAACTTGACGAGTCGTGTAATCTAGCAGGACGATGTTATAGTTCCCCACTAGCCTTGTTAGTTCTCTCCTCCTTTCCCTGTCAGCTTGAGGAGTCATCTAATGTAACACGTCGATTTGAGCAGATTGTTTTTCTTATACAGTGAGGATTTTGGATCTTCATCTGCAAAAAATACAACACCAAAAGATATAGCAGTATCTTAAATGTTAAAACAAAATCATTTAGAATATTTATTTTGTATATAACAAATAAAAACATATTTTTGACATAAGAAAGATTCCATATAGACATATTTTGTATAAGCCAGCGTTTTCTGTCCGTTAAACTGACTGTACTCTTCTTCTTCTCCTCGTTACTTATTATCGTTAAAAGTGATCATACTGATCATTTGTAATTTCTGTTTCAGAGTGGTACTAGTGTTGCCTTAGAAACGTCATGGTCTTTACAATAGAATACAGGGTATTCATAAGTTATCAACTCACCATGGTTGTAGTAGCTAGAATCCTGTGTATGTGTTTGGAGAAAATTAGATAATATCAGACATCATTATGAAATATGTTTATACCAATTCGATGCTCAAAATGCTGAGACCAGAATCCCACTATGTTGTCATGGGCTATTCTTGTCGAGTCCATATTGGTTGACGCCAAAGTGTCTTATCATTTTGTTGTCATACACCCGTTTAACTTTTGCGACAGTATACCGCATTAATACGTGTTGCGTTGTTAGTCAAAGTTATATTGCCACAAGACAAATATTGCAAAGGTCAGTTTTCGTTTGTTAATCAAGAAAATGGAATTTAGATTTCTGTTATTTTAATAATGTTTAATGAAAAGTTAAAGTTAATGTTTGGCTTGTTTAACAACACCACTATCTAGAGCACATTGATTTATTTAGCATCGGCTATTGGATGTCAAACATTTGGTAATTTTGACATATAGTCTTAGAGAGGAAACAATCCCACGGCCATTGATATATCAATTGTGGTGTACTGGCTATAACAAGAAATAGCCCAATGGGACCATCGACGGGGGTCGATCCTAGACCGATCGCGCATAATGTGAACGCTTTACCACTGGGCTACGTAGGGCCTACCACCCTTAATTGTTTAATGAAGTCCTATCTCCTAAATCATACTGTTTTAAACTGCGAGAAATGGTTGTGTCAAGGTGGTGCCTGAACGTGCACAGTCACAAACACCAGCGTGTTAACGTTATGTAGTCGTAGTTATTACGGCGACGAACAATAAGTTTATTTATATGCTATGAGCCTTCTAATCTGGTAAGATGGCGCGTTTAGTCGGCATCAAAAACGGAGTAGCTCGTCAGCTGCTTCAATTCCGTCTTTAATTAAATGCGAAATGCATTTTATTGAATCAACAGACGGGACGCAATCTGAAGTGAACGGGTCAATGTGGGACTATCGGGTTTAGGAATAATACCCACATTCTTTGATCACATTTGGGAGGGAATAACGGGCCACGGTAAGGTAAACAAGTTGTCGTTTCAGGGACATCGTCACTAATATTTTTTTGGCCATGGACGAAAACAAATAGTTCCTGGAATTGAGTAGTACATCCGCACCACCACTTTTTCGTGTGTGTATGTGTGAGGACGAGACGTAGCTCAGTGGTAGAACGTTCACCCATGATGGATTCGGGTTTTCCCGTTCCAACCAGTACTCAACGATCAGTACATTAATAGCCGTAATACGTATTGTTCTGTGTTTGGGAAGTTAAATTATTAAATAATTGTATAATTGTTTGCTACTAATCGGTAGGCAGCAGTTGGCTCACCCTGTCCATCTCTCTCTCTCTCTCTCTCTCTCTCTC
>JAECMU010098284.1:1153-11592 GCA_016106625.1 Dracogyra subfuscus | reverse complement strand
TTATTTCGACACCTACAGTAGTGGTTTATTTTGTATTGAATTTCGTATTACTTTAGGCTTCGGCGGTGAGGAAAGTTTTTGTGACGTACTCCGCCCGAAGATTTAAAAACATTATTTAAAATTATTTTAGTTTTCTGCACGTTTAAAAAAAAAAAATATTTAACTGAGATGTATCCTCATGCCAAATCCCATGTTTGTATATGCCATATTTAATTACATATTGACGTTTCCTTCTTCGGACGGTGAATACAGATTTTGTTATGTTATGAAAAATATTTGTGGGTTTTTTTTTTTGTTCTTCAAAAAAATAAATTAATAAAAAATTCCATTTTTTTTAACATATATAAATACATCATGCTTAGGTATATCTTTGTGCCAAATATGTACAATGTACACCTCGGCATTCGCAACCGAGTACTGTTGTTGTCTCAAGCTGTAAATAGTCTGTCACCAAAGTACTATGCGGTGTTTGTGTCCAATCTTTTCTTTTGCGATCAAATACAAACGTCTTTCTTCGGATACAATCCTTTAATAAACCGTAAAAAGACGACCCCGATCGTTTAAAGTGTTTATTTTTACACACAAAGGCCGCTCAGTACCGCATTGTTGAACTGAAAAAATCGTAAGCCCCTTACTCCATATATAAACAGTTAACAACAATAGACGCGCACTCGGCTCTGACGTCACTTCCGGGGTTTTCCGAAAGCTCACGAAGAAATATGCATAAATCATGATTTGATACTGATCGGTGTAATTTCTTCGTTTTAAGATAACTACACGTATTTTATTGTTATAAACTTATTTGTATATTATTTTTATATCATTTTTCTTTTAAAAGGAGCTATAATATGGTTTCGTGTCATGTTACCTTTAATTTATTATTATTATTATTAATTTTTTTTTAATTGTGGAAATGATAGGTGTGAACAATATCGGTATTTAAACATTACTGTCTCTGTACATGTAGCAGCCACTGAATAAACGTCCTGCTGAGGTGTCGTTAAGAAATGATCCTTTTCAAGTCATATTTTTAGACTCCTGGAAAAATATAAAATAGTCCTGGAAAATGAACAAAAATAGTGCTTAAAAGTCCTGGAAAATGAAAACATTTGAAGTGTATGAACCCCGATATAAAAGATCCCTTGCTACTAATTAAGAAATGTAGCAGGTTTTCTATAAGACTATATGTCAAAATTACCAAATGTTTGAGGTCCAATAGCCGATGATTTATAAATCAGTGTGCTCTAGTGTTGTTATTTTAAAACAAAACAAGCATTACTAACAGACACATGTACCTGAGATGTTCTTTGCCTTCCAAGGCTTACCCTGTGCATTGCATTACACTAATTGCTGGAAACCAAATCTAGCTATCCCATCACCTTAACTGAACCATGATGGAGTGAAATCCATGTCAACCCTCTCAGTAATTTTAGTTTTTGAATTGCGGACCATTGCCATAATTCTATCATTTTTTTACAAAATATCATTAATAAACTGAGCATGGTGGTTATGAATATGGTTGAATAAAGTACATTTAGGGACAAATCAAATTATTATTGTTCAGATCATTATTTGTTAGACCATTAAATAGGTCAGTGTTCTGTGACAATATACCTTTAAATAAAAAAAAATTTGCAGTTTGAGCCCGGCATAATGATACAAAATTATGTCTCTAAATATGAATTAATTCTTTGGAAATGATGATGTTGTTTTCCAGACGGGCATGACCCCTCTGCAGCATGCTGCATTTCGAGGGAAGAAAGATGTCTGCCAACTGCTGCTTGCACGAGGAGCAGACGTCAACTCCAATTACCATGACAACGGCTATTCAACATTGATGTTTGCTGCTTTGTCCGGTAGGCTGCTTGTATTTCTTTGTTGTTTGTACAGACCTTGCCGTGAAAACAAATTGAGGGGAATGATCAGTTTTTACTCTAACCAAGCTTTCTGCCAAAAAATAATTTGAGAATAAGTAATAAAAACAAAAGTGTTTAGCATTCCAGAGCTAGACGATTTCTATATATACACCTGATGTCATAACTTGTGTTTAGGATGTCCAATTAATGCCATAAATTGTTTTGCACAATTCTGTTGCCATTTCACGTATCATTCATTGTTTTAAAAGTATTTTAACAAATTAATGTTTTTAACTGTATATTTATCTAGTTCTTACAAGTTTATGTCATTGCATAGTATGGACTATATGGGTTTTTAAGTGAAACGTTTATAAATCGTACAATAAACAAATTGTAGCTAACAAAATTAATGTTTTTAACTTTATATTTATCAAGTTCTTACAAGTTTATGTCATTGCATAGTATGGACTATATGGGTTTTTAAGTGAAACGTTTATAAATCATACAATAAACAAATTGTAAGCTAACAAAATTAATGTTTGTTACTGCAGATAAATGGATAAGAGTCAGACAAAAAAAATCAATCACCGTTGTGAGGTATAAATAAGACAGTTCCAACATTCGGGATAAAAACATTTATTTATTTCTGAGCCAGTTATTTTCTCAGTTGCACACAAAAATAGTATATTTTTTCCAAAACACTCTTACTTTTCTTCATATGTCAACCCAACTGAAATTATTTCCAATTTCTTTTTTTTGTAGGACGACTATAGTCTATAGATGGTTAATTTTACAAAAACCACCAGTAATCTTAATCATCATGTGACTTTTTCCAGGTAATGTTGATGTCACCAGGCTGATGCTGGAGTCCGGAGCTAACCCAAACCACATCAATTCAGTGAATCGGACAGCTACACAGATGGCTGCATTTGTTGGTAGGTTCAGTACAGATAACACGACCCAGTGGTACAGTGCCCGCCTGATGCGCGGTCGGTCTAGGATCGATCCCCGTCAGCTAACCACTGGGGTTTTTTCTCGACATAATCATATGTCCGACGCCGATATAACCGTACTTGTAATGTGTTGAGTGCATCGTTAAAAAAAAAGAAAAAAAAAAAAGATAACACGAAACATAATTTCCTTAAAGGGTAGCTTTATGATAAGATTGTGAACTATATTAAACTACACCAGTCTTCGGCATGGTTTTAAAGGAGGGGACAATCAAGGCATTTGACCTGGTATGCGTATTCAATAATATATAATGCACATTATTGCTTAATATCAACCAGTATAATCGTATAGTTAATTAATAAAATGGTTAAATGTGAAGGCTACTATATATAACGGGGGCAGCCCTTTTGTACCATCCCAGTGAATACGCCCTCTGGCGAGCTGGTGGTTACGTAATACCTAATATGTCATGTCAAGAACTGAAGAAACAAAACATACATGATTTTTGTGAATGCATTGCAATATTCTGTAATAATAGTCATCCCAGTAAACCAGCAACAATTATATATTATATTTAATACAAAATAAATCACCATTGTCAAAGTGTTGAAATAATTGTTTTATGGTTTAAATTAACCCACGTACTGAAATAATAATAACGAGTTTTGTTAGTCAATTGGTCATTTCTTTCCGTGGCCTGTACCTGTGGTTCTTGATTGACAGGTGTATATTTAGATGGTCTTCAGACACTGTGTCTAGACACTAAAAAGATGTGCCTCTTTTATTAAGATCACAGGATATTGTGTGTTAACCACACGGACACACCTTGAATCGTAATTGATCAGCCATCTTGCTTTATTATTGTAAGTAAATTAGAGTTTGTTTTCACTGTGCTTAGAGGAGATGGACCGAGTGGACGTCACTTCACCCCAAGCTATATCACTGGACATCAAAATTTTTAAAAAAAAATTTCAGGTTACCACAAAATATAACCTGGTAACCGATAAGTTACCACAAGTAAATGAAAGTTAGAATTGAATTCCTGTTACTACTACTACTTTTAAATGCTAAAAGCGGAGGTTCTGAAATTGTATCAGTGCGCGCGAACATTGGTATGAGAAATGCAATCCGGAAGTAAATTTAGTGGGCACTGCTTAAACACATTACTTGCAATTGCACAAGTGCGCACGAACATCAGTACAATTTTGTACATGGAAACAAAACACGTACTTAAATCCATCCAGTGAGTGGGGTCTATCCGGAGGATGCTGCTTAAATGTGGATTGACTATAATTGCTTGCAATTGCACAAGTGCACACAAACATCGATGTACTTCCTTACAAGAAAATTAACCAAAGAAGTCCGGAATGTATTGCCTGGTTTACATTCAGAAACAAAACTACCATTAATTGAATGTTTTGTAGAGATTGAAACACTGTGAAAACATGTGGTAACCTGAACGACCGTTCTCGACTGGTTTCAATGCCTGTATATATAGTGGGTTTTTTTGCAATGCCTCAAGGTATTGAGCTGGTATTTTGTGTACAGCTTTATCATGTGGAGATACAGATCAGGTTTGATTTTCATGGAGATTTACCCATTTGTGACGGAGTTGCAGACCTTTGAATTTAGAAGATATGAAAACATGTTGTGTCCATTAGGGGTCATGTATTGGTTTAGCAGTTCTCTTAAAAATGCTTGTTTTCAAACATTTTATTCATTTATACACTATTTTTATTACTTTTATTGTTTCATATTATTTCCTTTTTGCTGTAAATCTATAAATGTTTTTGTTTGTTTTTTCAGGTCAACATCAGTGTGTGTACGTTATCAATGGCTACTTTGCTCAGAGTGATTTGGATTATTACACTGTTCCACAAGGTAAGATGGTATGAACAATGTGAGACATTCAGGTGATGATGATGATAATTAGTGTAAGTTGTAACATGCCCATATACCACTAGGGTTTCGAACACGCCCATCCCGAGTCAGACCTCCGATAAGATCCGTGGCCTGACTCGGGATGGAAGTGTTACAGTTGAAAATGGGCAGAGTTTGGAAAATAGCAATTAGTAAAAAGATTAATAGAATAAATAAGTTACAAGCCAAGAAGTAAAGGAATTGACTGCTCGGCCAAATATTTATATAATTTGGAGCATTTTAGTAGAAGGACAGTCCAAAATTAAATAAGACTAAGAGAAAGAAGAGAGGGTTGGACTATTTAATAATGTTTTAAAAAAAGAAGTAATTTTGACATAAAAACCGAGGTCTAAAAGCTTAAAGTCCGATCTATATGGTCCGGGCCGGGATGGGGGGGGGGGGGTGAGTTTAAGGTGAGCGGAATTTGGAATATGAATTTAGCAGTCAGGTCGAGGGACCTAAAGCCAAAAGGAGCTGCTACATTCGACTCATGTCTGATAAAATTTAAAATCCAAAAAATTATATTAGGTAACACATTTCCTTTTTGCACAACCAATTATGTAAATGATGTTCTAAATTTAATGTGCAAAAAAAATGTTTTGCAAAATTAAATGTGTGTAAGCAATGTGCAAACGAAATGATCATTCTTTCAGCAGGAGTGAGAATTCTCCTCGGATCGGATCAGCTGTTTCCCTCTCATGGAACATGGTGTTTCTTCGCATTTTAATCTTCCTTTCCTCCAAAATTTGTTAGATGATACAGGTTTTAACCAAGGATTTCAAGAATTTCCAGAACCCCTCTAGATTTCATCCTCTTTTTTTTTTTCTTCTTTTTTTTTTACAGTTCAGCAATTCCCACCCTAGACTAAGCAGTTTTCAAAATATCTTAACCCCCGAAGGCAAATTGTGTTCATTTAGGGCAATAAATTTGAGTTTCAAGCAGTTTTTTGACATTTGATCTCAAAACTGAATATGGCATTGGATTCCCTATATATGAAAACCTACAAAGACATATTTCATTAAAGTTTTTTCCTTGTTTAGTCAAAATAATATGTACATAAATACACTTCAGCCCGGCGGTGGTGGCCATCTTGGATCTTTCAATTTTGAGGCATTATCGGCCATTTTTGAGCTGGGCAGATTTGAGTTCAATACCCCTAAAAAGCTTGTGTGCCCTAAATTAGCGCCATTTGCCTTCAGCACTTTAAATATGCACATTTTCACAAGTTCTGAATATTTGAGAAAGTCACTAGTCCTCACAGAAGCTTTGGCTAGTGCCCTATGTATTATAGTAAATTAAATACAGTTTATAATTTCTGTAAGCCAGGCCTAAGGGCTAGAGAATTTGTCAAACCCTGAATTTTCATAACCCATCAGTGGTAAAGCGTTCGCTTGATGCGCGGTCGGTTGGGGATAGTATCCCTTCAGTGTGCCCATTGGGCTATTTCTCGCTCCAGCCAGTGCACCACGACTGGTATATCAAAGGCTGTGGTATATGTTATCCTGTCTGTGGGGGATGGTGCATATAAAAGATCCCTTGCTACTAATCAAAAAGAATAACCCATGAAGTGGCGACAGCAGATTTCCTTTCTATATCTGTGTGGTCCATAACAATACAACCGACACCATATGACTGTAAATAAAATGTGTTGAGTGTGTCGTTAAATAAAACATTTCCTTCCTTCGTTTAGGTTTGGAAAAGGAAGCTAAATTACCGAAGGAAGTTGCTCCAGCTCTTTTGAAGTTGATCAACACTATAGACCTGTATCCTGTCCGGGTAGGTAATCTTCGGTTTGGGTACAACTTTTACTAGAAAATTTAAATCTCTCCTTTGTTTGGTCTGAGTACCGTACTCAAGAGTTCAAGATCTAGTTCAGGTGTGTAAAGAAGATTGATAAATAAATGTTCCTTGCCGCTTTTTATCAAACATCTCCCCTTTCTTCTGGGAAGGAATTTAAATTAATCTACTTTTTCAATCCTACATTTAAACAGATACTGGATATATTTTATTATCTCGCCTGCTTGTAAAATTCTTTTAATCTCATTGGTTGTTTGTCATTGGACAAATCCCTTATACCCCTGTGGGCGGAGCGAAATTCTCTTATACCCCGTCTGTAATTTCCAACAGTTTCCAGTCACCCCAATTAATGCTAAAGCAATAATTAGATAATAAATAACATTGATATTCAATCAATTAATTAATATGTTTTTCAGACAATTTCGTATTACAAACATTTGAAGTTTAAAACTTGTTTTTATTGATCGAACTATTTTTTTTCACTGGCAAGTGGTTTCGTTTGCGTCTGCGTGGTACGGCTCTGTTAATAAATTATTAACAATTATTGTCTGGTGTTATTTTTGTTCATTTGGTTATATGGTTTAATATGTTGGCAAAATAAATTTGTTGTAGAAGCATCTCTCGGAGTATATGGCTTCTTACGTACCCTCTGTGTGCCCTTTTACCCCCTTGCCTTCGGCTCAAGGTAAAAGAACACACAGAAGGTACATACAGGGAGGATGTATTTTGTCGGCGTTAGTATTATATCAGTAGATATAGCACAAATGAATTATAATTTCGCCATTTAATATGTTTGAAATATAAACTGTAAACGTAGAAAGTTTTAGCTAATAATGATTGTATATTCATAAGTGAGAAACAATATCATATGATATGTATTCCTCGCCAACGCACCCACTTCGTGGAAATGAACTCAACCATGTGACCTAGATTGATAACACCAACCGGTATGAAAAAACATGACCTGATAAAAAGTAAAACTTGTAGTCGATAGTAATCAAACATTTAGTATTCACAGTGCAACATGGCTTAAACAGTATTTCATTTTATTTAATCACGTTTTCTAACTTTACGACAAGCAGCTTACGAATAATAGACTGGCCATGTGGACATGCAAATAACACTTATTCACAATGCGAGGCGGATCAACTGAACATAACTGGTTAACATGTTTGGCTCTAAAAAGATTTTTTTCGCCAAATCGGAAATTCTTTCGCCAATTTGTTTAATTTTCGCCTTTGGCAAACGGCAGTGCGAGCCCTGACATATAAAGCCATGTACCCCTTGTGATGCTTCTACAACTTCTATCAATCCCATTGGCTCGAACACCACCAGTGCACAAGCAGGGTTTCTAGAATTTAAAAAAAATTGATTAGCCATGTAATCAGTAATTAAAATATTTACTAGCCACGATTAAAAATTCACTAGCCCTACTTTACTTTAAGTTAATGCAAGTTTACTAAATAATAGTAATAATCAGATATGTCACCTAAGGAGGGAGATAGAGCTTAAACAAAACTAATATTAGGGGTTGGAGGAGGGTCAGTATATTCATATTTACAAAATAGACTTAACTGCAATATTTGACCATTAATTTTTTTATCCCAATATATTGTTTTTGCAAATAAATATTGGTTAAACCATTTGTTTAATTGTCTGTCGGGCATGGCAATTGTAGTTATTTACTAGCCCAATATACTAGCCACGGGAGTGGGGCTACCATAATCTAAATGCGTTGTGGTGCATTTGACCTTTTTGAGTTCGATCCAATGAGATTCTACTGTAGTTATATTTTCATGCATTACAGTAAAATCTATTTTTTTAGGTTTCCCTGATGTTGAAAGAAAATCCTGAGCTACTGCACGAGTCGTACAAAGTGTGTAAAGTTTTAGACTGCATCGTCGAGAAGAACATGAAGTCGAGAGAGCCGAACGATGTCCTCGCCTTGAAGCTTCATTACTTTGCTACCGTCATACGCCATGCGGTCAAAGTCGAAAATATTGATGTGTGGATCAAGAGGTAGGTTGCTGCTTACTTTGGTACTGTCCTGTTTTGGTTACGGGTAGGATTCTGGCCAATCAGTAGCAGTAGCAGAATCAAACATTTTGTTTAAAGATTGAAAAAAAAGAAAGATGTTTTATTTAATGACACACTAAACACATTTTATTTACGGTTAAGGACCACACAGATATAGAGAGAGAAAACCCACTGTTGCCACTTCATGGCTACTCTTTTTCGATTAGCAGCAAGGGATACTTTAATGCACCATCCCATACACAGGATAGCACATACCATAGCCTTTAATGTACCAGTTGTGGTACACTGGCTGGAGCAAGAAATAGCCCAATAGGCCCACTGACGGGGATCGATCCTAAAGCAACCGCACATCAAGTGAGCACTTCACCACTGGGCTATGTCCAGCCCCGAGGTACGGGTGGGATTCAGTTCAATCAGTTGAGTGCTGCTTGCATCGCAGAATCAAACCCAGGCAACATTTTGTTTAAAGATTGTCACACGATTTTAAAAGATTAAACAGTCGTTGCTAATCAATGTTCAGTTGACTAGAAAGTGTGGGGCGTAGCCCAATGGTAAAGCATTCGTTTGATGTGCGGTTGGTCTAGGATTGATCCCCATCGGTGGTCCCATTGGGCTATTTTTTTTATCCATCCAGTGCTCCACACCTGGTGTAACAGAGGCCATGGTATGTGCTATCCTGTCTGTGGGATGGTGCATATAAGACAGTTCTTGCTGCTCATCGGAAAGAGTAGCCCATGAAGTGACGACGGTGTGTTTCCTCTCTCAATATCTGTGTGGTCCGTAACCATATGTTTAACACCATTTATCCTGCAATCACTTTAAATAGTGGCAAGATATGATGACTAGATAAATTTCTATATTTTTGGTCACTGACCAAAAATATAGCTTTTTTAGATCACGTGACATAAGCTCGACTCGACTCGACTCGAGTATTTCAGAGTAGAATTTCAATAAACTTATTCGTTAAATCATTTGTTGAAGTGCAGTAAATACAAATGACTTTTTGTTTTGCGATAACAATACGAAACTTGTATATTTATTTATGAATTAGAGCTCAAAAATGTGACAGAATGTAGCCAGCGTCTTACAAATAATGACGTCATGTATTTTGCATGACGTCATACAGCAAACAGCCTTGTTAGGTAGACAATACTCGCTTTGCGTACACAAAACAGAAATAAATAATGTTTTTCCGAATATTTCTGTAGCATTACAGGATAAAAGAAATAACTGGTTACTGTTTTAAGACATCGGCTTTATCCTGCTCAGGTCGAATGGCGAATGCAGCTCGGCAGAGCCTCGCTGTATTCGCCATTCTAACCTTTGCAGGATAAAGCTGATATCTTAAGACATGAACCAGTTATTCCCTATATAACTGTAAATAAAATGTGTTGAGATTGTCATTAAATAAAACATTTCCTTCCTTTCTTCCTGCCTTCAATTGACTAGAAATGTCGCAAATTAAAATTATGAAAACAAATTATTACCTGGAACCACCTCAGTGCACCAAAACTGATCAAAGGACATGGTATGTGCTTTCTTGTCTGTGGGAAAGTTCATATAAAAGATCTTTTACTACCAATAGAAAAATGTAGTGGATTTCCTCTCTAAGACTGTATGTCAAAATTACTAAATGTTTGACATCCAATAGCCGATGATTAATAAATCAATGTGCTATAGTAGTGTTGTTAAACAAAATGAACTTCTTGTTCTTGTGCTGTCTTGCCTGTGGGAACTTGAATGTAAAATATTCTGCTGACAAATATAGCAGATTTTATCTCTGCTGCAGATTTAGCACGGCTTCCAATCTCACAAATTTGGGCACAATGGGGACTTTCTTTTCAACATTACCTGTCCTCAAACAAGTGCACTCTTCCC
>JAECMU010098258.1:0-10394 GCA_016106625.1 Dracogyra subfuscus | reverse complement strand
AAATCTCTCATTTGGACCATTTTCATTTTGAAAGGCAAACCAACCTGGTTCTTAAGAATTCTAGTCCAGCCAGTTACCGACAATTATTAGTTGTTGTCAAACAAGGTTTTATCAAACAGATTACTGCAATTACTACAAAGCTTCTACATTTTGATGTTTCACCTACTGTACATTATAATTAACATGCTCTAGTCTTACCAAGCAACAACTGAACAAACTAGAATATTGTAGTTCTAAAATAAATACCTGGTTGGAAGGTAGAGGCCTGTACGAAAGCTGCCAAATATTTCCACCTGAAATGAGAAATTAAAAGTTACACAGGACAAATATACCAATAGCTGAAATAAACAGCAGTGTTAGCGGTGGTCAGATTACCTGGAATAATCAGAGATAAATCATAAAACATTAATAAAACATTAAAATCGAACCAATTCCAACCAATGTAGTGTTATTAACTATTTGTAGTTGTGTTTTTTTAAAGTAATAAAAAAAATCCTTAACACATCAAATAAGAAAAAGGAAATGTTTTATTTAACGATGCACTCAACACAATTTATTTACAGTTATATGGTGTCAGACATATGGTTAAGGATCACACAGATATTGATAGAGGAAACCTGCTGTTGCCAGTTCATGGGATCTTTTATATGCACCATCCCACAGACAGGATAGCACATACCACAACCTTTGATATACCAGTCATGGTGCACTGGCTGGAGTGAGAAATAACCAATGGGCTCATGGACTAGGATCGATCGCACATCAAGCAGACACTTTACCACTGGGCTACGTCCCGCCCCCAACACATCAAATAAAGTTTATGAAATGTAACAGTGTGTATATATATATATATATATATATATATATATATCTTTATAATATGGTCAAAAATTAATCAGATTTCTCCACCATGACCATCCACTTCACTGCCCACCACTAACCTTAGCATCAGGCCACAAATCGTGAATGACATCCTGTAGTCTCTTGACTACTTCTCGTCTCATCTGAGCCTCCTCTGGTCTGGGAGTCATATACTGGAAAAAGTCGAGAATCTCTTCATGAAGCCTGAAAAACAGAAATAAAATTATAAATCAGCTGACCATTTCAGTTTAGGCCTAAATACTAAAATATCTGTTTCCCCGTTTCTCGACCTACACTAATGTTATGTAGCGTCCATGACATTTTTGGAAGTAAAAACAAATTTAAAATCATAAACCCTAATATTTTTGCAATCAGCAAACTTTATTCAGAACACCTCATCCAATTACAGTGTCGGTTTGATTCGATTAAAAAAACAATGCATTAATTGGAAAATGAATAAGTAAAATAGCACATGGTTTTTAAAATGTTACATAACTTTGGAGCATCATCCCCCACCCATCCATGGGATGCTTTGTAATCTATTGCACCATATAAATTGCTAACTTCTCCCACTTACAAGTAGGGTACTAGATTAACAGCAGAAGTTAAAATGCATTTCTGTATATAACAAAATTTTACCCCCTACTTTACCCTCTACATGCATACATATGGGGGACACATTACTGAAATTAACACCAATAAAAACCCAACATCTTTTGACCTTTACATGGATAAAGATTATTCATTTTTTTGGAAATATGTATGTACAAAGAATAAATTGACAATTGGCTTAATGTTCCAATTTTGGACGCCACCCCTCATGCCCCTGGGGTTCAGAATAACCAGTTACAATTTATGATTCTTTGTGTGCTAAGAAAACATCCCACAAAATGTGGTTGGAATTGGTTTAAGTGATTTTGAAGACAACATTCTACATATGAAATGTTTATGCTGAATGGATAAAAATACATGTATGCAGGACACCTGATCCGAACAGCGAAATTATAGTATAGTACAATATTTTAGACAAACCATTTTGTTCACTTGTTGGTTACATAACTTGAAACTGATGCTAACTACCAACTAGTTATGTTGTGAATTGTTTGCTTTGGGATCATAAAAATTCATATACAATAATGCAGTAGACTACACTGTTGTGCAGAATCTTACTCTAGACTACCGATTCCCGAGGCCAGTGTTTTATGGATTCGGAGACAGTAAAATTTACTTTGTACAATCCTGATGGCAAGTTTAAAAAAAAAAAAAACACTGATACATCCATCATACAAAAACAAAAGAAACATCTACAAGACACTTCTTTCATTTTGCCATCACATGCAATATTTCACTAACAAATAGTTGGCCACCAGTAATCTCTGACAAATCCATGACATCAATATACCTACTGACATAACTTTATTAAAGTTATAAAGTGTAAACATTGGAAAAACTAAATTTCATTGTTTTGCCACCATTTTGTCTTTTACACTAGAATTCAAATATTAGTTACTCTAATAATATGCAAAATGGTAACCAGTCTTTTATTAATTTTAAAGGTTGCATGTCACTATTTACAAATAGTTTAAATGTGTAAATTATTAATTTAATTTATAAATGACAAATTGCAAAAACGTTTTTTAAAAAGCTTAGGAATACAGTATTATGATATAGATACATTTAACGAAGTACCCAAATTGAAAAATTACTAATATGGTGTGTGTGTGCCTTGGAGGGAGTGGGGGGCAAGCCGTACACGTACACTTTATGCTAGTAAAGGTTCTTAATTGTTTCTTTTCTTATTTAGTTTTTTTTAGCGGGTGGGTGCGTGGTGAGTTCCCATTCGTAAGTAAATAAATAATGCTGTTAATTGTTGTAATTATTTGCATATTTTTTTAAACAAACAATAAAGCATGCCCAGTGAGCCTATCTGTTGTGTAAATTGACAAATTGATTAAACATAATCTCAGTATGAAAAATGGACATTATTTTAATTTACTGTTTTTTGTTTTGTTTTATCAACAGTTAAAATTGGGCAAGTGAATTTTCAAATCCACAGGCCCTATGGCAAATGAATTAAAAAAATATTCTAAAACCCTTACTATGGTGTACAAGGGTTATAGGTAACTCATCAGTTAGGCAAATATTCACGTAACTGGATAGGTAACGATCAGAGATTTCTGGATTTTAAAGTAAGATTTTGAAATATTTGAACATTAAATTGTCCCCTGGAATACTCTGCACAAAAGCCAGACTGTTGCCTATTAATGCATTTAGTGCTTAGTTATTGATCCATTGCAAATCAATGCCAGAGCTATAATCCAGAATTACAGTGTAATGCATAACATCATCTGGACCACGTAATCGTTTATAAGTAGAGTGAGGACAGCTTTCAAAGATTACTGCTCAGTATTATCACTATAAAGAAGCCATTAACCACTGGCCATTGGTGTTAGTATGATACAATTAACATCTACACACACCTGTCCACGTAATGTATAATAATGCATACAGCATTAGTCCTTTACTATAATGTTAACCTCCAGATGGGAATTCCCAGAGCAGGCATATACTTATGATAAACACCAGCTAAGGGCCAAGGTTACATTCACAATCAACAACAACAGTTTGTGAAGATCTACGGCTGGTCATATATCATTTAAGTAGAAGTGTGTGGTCAACAAGGTGTCTTCAGCACGATAACTGTTATTGGGATATAGAGGATGTGTATGTATACCGAGATAAAAATGGAAAAAAGTTCCCCTATACAAGGCAAAGAATGCACCAATGTCCATTTACATAATGTATATTATTATTATGGACACATCACTGTGCAAATTACACCAGTTTCATGAATAAATTAAAAAATGTGTTATAGTGTTTGATGGAATAACATTAATACCTATCTTAAGGTTCTAAGGGTGGAAATAATTTATTCTTAATTAGCAGCCAACTTTCTTTAAAAAAAATTATGTACAACCATGACAATTTAGTTACAGGCTCACCCAGTACAAATTAGCCAATTGCTATACGAAGTGTTTACAGCATTTGGCTAATAACATTTTCCTCAAATTAACAATAAAAAATGTATAAAAAAACGGTGTAATTAAACTTAAATTAATGGACATCTAATTAGATTCGGATACATTATTTAATGAATTTGCCAGCAGTGTTTTGTATGCCACCTAACACCTTGCTACTACAGTTCATTACATACCATAAATATGTAGATATGGATGTTATTAATAGATGGCTGCTGGCAATTTTTGCCACCTATATAATTAATAAATGTTAGCTAGGTATAGATTTTAAAAGAATACATGTTTGCGACTGAATGATGGGAGTTTTTACATAGTTTGTACATGTTGATAACTTTATGGTTTGCATTTGAAAGCTTGTCCTTTATTGGTTAATATTTAATAGCTGTATGCATGGCATTGGCATTAATATTTATAATAAACCAATAAAATTGCAGCATTTTTAAGGATCAGTATCAACTTATTAGGTCACATACCATTTATAGCAGATGGTATTGGTAACAGCTGCCTATAATTTACTAATCTTTTATTTTTACCCTTTATAACATCACTAAAAATTTCAAGTCTGTGTGTAAATTAACAGTGCCCGTTATCAAATACATTATTTTAATGTGAATAATATATGAAATATGGCTGACAACTAAAGACCATGAACATGTATAACCCAGCCCACACTACTTCCACTAAAGTGAAAGTGCAACAAGCCACCACCACTGCTGGCTGCCAGTGAGAATAAACACATCAAAGCCAGATTCTCGGAAACCCAGTATAGTCACTAACTCCCACACACAGCTCAACTCCGACATTCCACTTATCAGTGTTAGCTTGCCTTTTAAACACATACACCACAACAGTCACATGCCCATCAGAGCTACCGGCAGGCAGTCTCAATTCAATGCAAAATTACAACCTGTGAAAATATTTACTGTTAGAGCAGTAACATAAATACATGTAACTCGGTAACTGCCTGCAGACAACACACAGTCTATTAGTTTGCCTGCTGTGTTGTTAACTTGTCTGTTATTGGATGAGAAAATACACTATTTTTTATATATATTTTATTACATACATGTATAGTATTTAAAATTATAATTAATATACACACATGTATACTGAAAATATTTACTATTATCATCTTTCAGAGCATTAACATACTGTAAAACATGTATTATTCGCGAATGTGTAATTTTGTTTTTGCGTGTTTTTAATTTAGCTGGTAAAGTTACACTTACACAAATAATAAAATCCATTATATAAAAATTAAAAACCCCATAAAAACAAACAGTAGCAATTTTGGCAACCTGTTCTGCATCATACTGTCTATATTCAGTGTTTTTGTTTATGATTTGTAGAAGTGTTTAATTTAATCAACGTCATCATTGTCAATTGAACTTCTTAGATTGTTAAACATGTTAAAAGGTCAGGTAAACCCCCAGTTTGTTTTGTGTGTGCTTTTTCTAACCATAGTACAACTGAACCTAGAATAACGCTGTTTTTAACAACCGGTGTTTAACCATTAAAACAAGATTACTAGTACAAGTGTTTGTTTTTATTTCTTACTTTCTGGAGAATTGTTTAACCACATCCTGGATTAATTTCATTAATTGTATACACTGTTTGGTCGCCACTGGACATGTGGCTACAGCACTTAGTGGAGTAGCTCAAAAAGGGATAATACCCATTTTGCAGTACTTCATACATTGTAAACATCTGTCGACAGGCAACAGTCAAGTCAGTCTATTAAGGTGCTGTTAGGGGAACATGGTAAATAAATCACATAGGCTAGATTGGCTTTTAAGGTATGGGTCCAGATAAAATGTAGTGTTAACTTTTTTCAACTACATGTTTATATTAAACCTTTGAACCCTTAAACAATCATTTTTTCCGTAGCGATCTCGGAAAATTGACAACCATAAGCAAATTTTTTCACCCACGATCTCAGATCGAGGCCATAACGTCACTTATAAAACCACTGAAAACTAGACTAGGCGCTAATTCAGTTTGGCTGCAAAAAATATGCATCGCAAACTGCTAATCATTGTTTGAATATTGTATCGTGATCGCAAGATTATGCATCGCATTTTGCGATGCAAACCCGGTCATTTTGCATACTGTAATACCATGAAGCCTCGCCAACAAACCTGCACACTATCAAAATCACCTGCACCAGAATCTTTAGTTAGGTATTTGGATTACATGATTTTCATAATTGTTAACAGTCAACATTCACATGATCAATTGTATATTCACTTTCAGTTACAAAATCACTTTCATTGACATGTGTGTCATTATTGAGCTGGCCTTCATTTTTGGACATTAATAAATTTAGCACATTTTCAGTGATTCTGCCGACACGCCTACGGTTCAGATTTGTGGAAAAATACATTCAAAGACACTTTTATGCAAATGTACATTCACTTCCGTTAATACCCATGCTGTAAAACAGAATTCTGATTGGTCAGAAATAATGTTGAACTGTTGTCAAACAGTTTGTTTATAAACAAGACCATGAAGCCAGAAGCAGCTTCTAGGGTCAAATGATGTCCAAAAAAAACCCCACTTCTCCAGTTCATAGGGTTAGCATTACTAAAAATAAAAATATATATATTTAAAAAAACAAATATATATATATATTTTTTAAATATGGTTGCTGGTCAACTGATGCATGATGTCTGAAGGTAACAACAATAGTGCCATTTATACCAGAAAATTATACTGGTAGGAATGCTGGTCAACTCGGCTGAGTATCTGGACAATTAACTCGCCCCAAAATTTACTGTCCATAAGTAATTGTAACAAAATTAAAAATACAACTTTGGCATCATTTTATTTATTAATATTACTGTGAAAGTCTGCTATTACAAACACTTATTAAATGCTTTTATACTGGAGAGATCTTAATATCGGATAAATAATATTCTATTACAATAAACTGTTAAGCCTAATTTAACAACAGTGGTGATTTTTTCCCTTATTTCCTTAAGGCTTTTGGACTCCAAATGGTGTGCATATTCTGTTTTTATTCAACAATATTTAATGCACATTAGCTTAAAATGTTGGTATATTAATTTTTAAAATAGTAAAGATACAAGTCGACTAAACAGCGACTTGACTAACCATGCTGAGGGCGAGTTGGTTTTGGGGCAAGTTGACCTGTTCCCGTTAAATAATAATTATGCCTCTAACTTTGTTGTGTTGTATGTTGATTTCTCTAGTAGATGTGATTATTGTTTGTACAGATTAGCAGGGTTCTCATTCATCCAAAAATATTGAGAGTCCATGGACTCGTGACCTTGTATTTTGAGAGTCCATTAGGAATGTTGGAGAGTCCATGACTTGATATATCCAATAAAATATTAATAAAAGTGAATTGTATAACAACTGACAAAAAAACAAACATTGACAATTAAAATTTAAATGGTTTTATGTAGTAATAATAATAAAAAATATTATTATTTAGATGTATGATAAAATATAAAACAAATACCAGGTAACTAATATTATTCACTAATAATGCAAGAACAAAAATATATTGCGAAAGAATTTTCGGTTTGGCAAAAAAACTTTCAAAAGATTTTAAAAAATTGAACACAGGTCTTAGAACCAAACATTTTTAACCAGTTGATCCGCCTCACGGTGTGAATAAGTGTTGTTTGCATGTCCACGTGACCAGTCTATTATTTGCCAATTTACTTTGCAGTAATTGTAGAAGTTTAAAAAAAATTGTATTGAAGTTATTTAACATTTTAAAAATTAAAAATATACTGCGTCCAGAAGAATGCATGTTTATGCAATATGGTGAGTCCCCTTTCTTGATCACCAGATATTGAGGGATAACTTATCCACAGTCAGCTAATACTCAGTGATATATGGTACTTAAATTTATTTATTTTAATTAATAATGATTTCCCATCTACATTAAATATTTAAATCATGATATTTTCACAAATGTCTAGATATATACAGGTACTGATCAGGATAGCAAATTCACATAACTAATCTATGTAATCTTTATCCTAAATACTGTTACCAACAAAACATATACATTTGTACTTTCATTTATAAAAACAAAGTTATCAAGTGATCGTTTATTCAGTTAATTGATGTTCCCTTTGACATAAAATTATCAGACAGACCAATTTTGGTTTATTTGTTTTAACAAGACAGGGATTAACATCCCCAGTCAGTGTCTGGAAGTGGAACAATGATCAATAGAATATATGTGGTAGGCTGTGTACCTTCAATGGTAATTTGTTGTGATGTTTAACCAGACAGTTGGTATTACATTGTTGTTACATAGTTGTCTATTCCTTGCAATTACACTGTTACAATACTAAAGTTAATTCACTTACATTATATAAACTAGTACTTAAGGGATCATAGCCTCAACAACCCCAACCCCAAAAATCATTTGGGAAACTCCGGCAATTTGGTTTTCTAAATTTTGATTTTAAACAAGTTCGCAACCAACTGAAAATGTATAAGCATTTTTAAAAAGGTGTTGTTATCTCTCTAACGTAATTTATGTTTTTGGTTATAGCAAGTCAATGACAATGTGATGCTCAACTAATGTTTCTTGAACTCTCAATATGGTTCAGTGTATGTATGTGTGTGTGTGTGTGTGTGTGTGTATATATATATATATATATATCCTATAACTTATCCATGATATCCATGTCATAAACCCATGTGATAATTTATTAACCCGGTTAATAATGGTATGCAAATTTGCAAGGTCTCTAGGTAATTTGTTGCTGTGGATGGGCCATTTGCTTACCAGCCAACAAGAACTGTGTACCTGAGCGTAACGTTTTCAAAGATTTGTTTGAAATGCGTGATGTCAAACTAATCTGTGCTAATCATGATGACGTCATATTATTGATGGCGACAACTTTAGTACTGTATTTACCAAAAAGGTCATTAGAATATTATTTTAGAAGTGTTATAGGATAAATAGAATTCGCTACTCATGTTTTTTATTATGTAAAATATCAATCCTGATATTTTCCATATTAAAAAAATACTTGTGACGAATATATATATATATATATATATATATATATAATTCTAGCTCACATGCGAACCAATGTCGCACTATGAATTGCTGTAATTAAAATTAGCTCCACTATTACACAGCCCTTGAAATTCGGACAAGTTTGCTACGGCAATTAAGTGCCATCGCAAATCAATTTTGCAACGGCACTACGGCGGCAATTTTAAAGATACGATTAATTCTATCAATATTATTCTATATATGATCCACTGCAGTAATAATATGTTAAAACATGATATCTCAACTTTACTTTCGTAAACTTCTATACTGGAATAAACATTGGGCCAAATTCAATTATAAATGTTTTTTCTTTTTTTTCTTTCTGGGATCTGTAATTGGACTACAGAGTTTTCACCACTTTTGGATTTGCGACGGCAGTGAAATGCTGTCGCAAATCAATTTTGCGATAGCTTTTGCGACGGCATTGCCAATTGCCGCCGCGAATTTCGAGGGCTGATTACATGTGGATCTAACAGCAGCCAGTTGGAGCTCATGTCCACCAATCAATTATTTTTTTTTTTTGGTTTGTTTAACGACGCACTCAACACATTTTAATTACGGTTATATCGGTGTCGGACATATGGTTATGTCGAGAAAAAAACCCAGTGGTCAGCTGACGGGGATCGATCCTAGACCGACCGCGCATCAGGCGGGCACTGTACCACTGGGCCACGCTGCCCGCTCCCACCAATCAAAACCTTACTTGCAGAACCATGCCAGTAAAAATAATTTGAAAACATTCCCCATTATCATGAGGGTATATGACATGTTTTGTGTGAATTATGAATTCCTTAAAACATGTTTTATTTTTTAAATAAAAAGTTTTAATATAAAACTGCAGACTGATTTAGTTGGGTTTTTTTATTTTGTATAAATAAATAATTTGTAATATAAAACTGAAGACTGATAACCGATCCCGTATGTATTGGTATGGTTCACTGTACTGCGGCCAATAAAATAGACAGGGCTTTAGATTGCATTAAAGTTGAGGCGATAAACGCTGTGCCCAAAATACAGATGCACAAAATAATCATGCCCAAATTAAGTATAAACATACTGACCTCAAAATATCTCACCTCAGAACCATTGAAATATTACGTTTATTTTCATTAAAACAGCTAGAAATGCATTTCTGAATATTGACAACTCTCCAGTAGCTGTTATAATGATAGTATTGACCTAAAATGACCTTCGTTGTGCCCAAATTAGTGAGATCTAAAGCCCTGATAGATCTCACTAATTTGGACACAACAGCGACTCCTTTTTTTTCTAAGTACAGGAAGGTAACAGGCTTCGACACTAAGGTACGTCCGAACGACATTGTCTAGTAAACAGCTTGTTCGGTCTAGTTATAAGTGTTTCTGAGTAGACCGAGTGGCCGTGTTGATAATGTATGAGCCGTGAATTAATTTGCCATCCAGTGATCTTACAAACATCAATATTTT
>JAECMU010098249.1:2254-14489 GCA_016106625.1 Dracogyra subfuscus | reverse complement strand
GAGGTTAATCTCTTTTACACTTTTTCAAGAGAAACTATTTCTGCACACATCTTGTCTAACCACCCCCAACTGGTTCCAACACCTGTCGTTCCCCCATCAGCTGTGCTATGGACCAACATAGTTACAGCCTTCCGACTACTCGTTAGAATTAGTTGCATATAAGGGTGCGACGATGTATCCAATACTACCCAATACTTAACAAATACTACCCAATACTTACCCAATACCGCTACTATTTTATCATCATATAATGATCACATCACCAAAAAATGAAAAATCTAAAACTCGGACGCAAAAAAAGAAATTAGTTGTGATTGTGCTCAAAATTCCCACCCCTTTCGTTTTGGTATTGGATATTGGGTAAATTGTCACACCGGCATATAGTACATGTGTGTGTTTGTGTGTGTGCACGCATGCAGGTGTGGATTATCATAGAGGCCACAATACTGACTTCTTTGTTGCTAACCACCAACTATAAACTCCGTAGACTAGACATACAGCCCAAATACCCAACGTGTATGCCTGGTTCATGTCTGTTTTGAACTCTCTTGTATATAAAATTACTTCTGAAATGTTTGGTAATTTGACTGGATTAAAAAAAATAGTTTTCAGAAAAATGTTTTCCAAATACATGTACAGTATCTGGAGAAAAGATAACAAAACACATTCAGAATTATATTAACAGGAATTTTATTTCTATTCCATTATGACTTCATCCAGAAACAACAAAATTAATTTTAAAAATATAGTAGATAAACCTGGAAAGAAACTATAGCTTTTTAAAGTCACTGATCCTAATTTCAATGCATGCACGTATTGTTTGACATAAAACGCATTTACAGCTATTTAAAAAACAAGTACAAGCAGAAAGTAATACACTGGAAAGGTAAAGAATATAATATGTTTAACACCACCTCAGCCATTTTGGTGTCTAAAAATTAAATTTTTGACACTTGGTCGAGAGAGAATGGAAACCTGTTCTGACAGACAGGACAGTATATTCCAGCTATATAGGTTACTACGTGCTCTATCACAGACCTACATTCTGCTCAGAAACAGTGGATTTGTCAAAATTTATAAGTTAAGAAAACAAAAAACAATTAAGGTGTTACTTTCTGGAAATCAAATCCCACTGTAATAACTAGGATCAGTGTCTTTAAGAAAGATCAGATCAAAGCATTGGTTATCAGTAGATAGTATATAGTGTCTGATTGCTGTAATAAAGTGTAAAGTAATTTATATCTAAAGACAGCTGTAGTAAGTGACAGTAGGAATACACTATAACTAGTGTCAATACAGTGTATATGTAACATATCTAAAAGCAATGGGGTACAAAACAATACAACAACATGTTCAAGCAAAAGCTATAAAACACAATCACATCCAGAGTTGATAAATACAGTTTTGTGCAAAAGTGTACTGAAGTAAAAAAGTAAATGGTTAAAGGTTACTGGTGTAGGAAATTTTGAGTATTAAGCCAAACCCTTTTTAACATGACTGATGTATAAATGAGTTACTTACAATGTAAACAAATTTATCATCCATTAAAGACTTTTGTAGGAGATATCGCTGGCTTTATAATTTGCCATATCTCCTGTGATATTCTAGGAGATATCATTTCTTTTGTTACGTCACTCTGCATCTTTCAGTGCTAAACCTGTCATTAGTGACATCATGTACCTGAACATCGTTCTGCTAGTTAACCAGTCTACCACTGCCAAATACATTGACATTCAACCTACATTACCGGGTACTGACATTGTTTACAACTGTCGAAAATGAAAAGAATGATAATGATAATGGATGATAAAAAGAATACTCCCTCGTATCTTGTGATATCATAATTTATCAGCACTCATTGATAAAAGTATCCTTTTATGTAGTCTTGTATAAAAAAAATGTTAATAATAATAATAGTAATAAATTTGAAAAAATCCCACAAAACAAACCAACTAACAATGGCTTGAATTTCATTAAATAAGGGTGAGGTTGTACATACCATTAGTTCACATGTATATTCACAGCATACTGTATACAGTAGCATATAGCCACTGAAAAAGTAGTGTGTATCTGGAGTCAATGCCAACTTTCCTCCCCAGTCCCATTCATTTTCTGGGAGAGCATGTTTCAACTCCCCTATAAACTTTGCTCACAACAGTCTAGAACCCCCCTAACATTCCTGCATATGCACTCAAAACACAAACATTCAACCTATATTGTGTTTGTACCAAATTCCAATTAGTTGATTTCTTCCCAGGTAGTCCCTCTAATTTGTTTATGCAGTGTCTGCGCTGAACCTTTTTTATTGCATTGGCATCCGGGCAAGTGGTGACAGCACTTTCACTTGCCCGGCTTTATTTTCACTTGCCCGAATAATACTTTTATTTATTTATTAATTATTGATTTAAATTTTGCTTTTAAAAATCGGTCGCCAAGATATGGGTTTTCAGTCATCCGTCGTCGTTAAGTTCGAACCCTGTTTATGTGAACAATATTTACCTTCAACTGTCTACTGTTGGTGTTGAAATATAAATTAATGATGACTAGCAATTATCAACAAGATATAGTGAGAATGTATTGTAAATCCATCAATAAATTTATAGTTCTATGTAACCCCTGAGTGTGTTAAAGTAAAATACATACATCAAAGAACATCTTCCTAAATCAAGGTTATACAATAAGGCTTGGTTTACAGAGATGTGGCACAATCTCAAGTCCATTTAAAAACCTTTTCAAAGTATATACACTAATACAATGTATATGAATAATATTTTAATATGCTCAATATTATGCAAAATAAAAAGTTATTATTTTAGTAGTTATATATTTATAACACCCCATCAATCTAGTGTACGGTATTTAATATAGAAATACTGAAAAATACACAACACAAAATACAAATACTTTACAGTAATACAACATGGTAAATAATAAAAACAAACAATCCACTATATATATATATATATATAAAAAACAAAAAAATTAAACAACCTTGGAATATCACAAATTTAAGCACACAATAAAATATTACTTTTAAAGATGTACAGATATACTGGTAATGCTATGTTTCCACATGTACATTTTTCTATGCTCTTATTACATGAATCCACAAATCAGAGCTTATCGTTTACATATGCTCACACCAACCTGTGAAGGCACACAGATAGAAATTAATTTCTTAAGGATTGTAAGAACATCAGTTACCGGTAAGTGTCGATTTCTTGCCCATATTGCTGATGATGCTTTTTTCCGTAAGAGGTCATCTGTTATGGGATTCCCAGCATCCATGATACTTACCATTGCTTGACACCAAATAGAAGAATTGCTAAAAAAGGAGATTCCAAATCCATATACACAGATCACATACCGTTCAAGGACAGCATGAAAACACAGATATGACAGAAACATTATTTTGTCAATTCACAGATTCAGGGAGAACGGGCACGAAAAATATGCATAGGAAAACCTAGCTTAATACTCTTATAAATTCTATTAAAGTTGTTAAACTTTGTTTTGAGTGTTGTAATTTATTTAAATGACAACAAAATATAATTAGACTCCATGTACCAATAAGACTACCTCATGTTTAAAATAATGCTTATTGGCACATACACTGTACCACAATATTAGCTATTAATTTAGCTCGTAGTAAATTGAAAAAATAAAATATAAACTCAAACATAATAAAACATTCCTTTTATACTTTTATTTGAATTAAAGATGAATCTTAACATTTATTATTTACTATAAGTAAACTTGTTAAAATCATCAAGTGATTATGGAACTAATCGTTGTTTTTCCTTTGAAAAAAAAGTTTGGTTGTTTTGCTTTGGGTTTTTTTTAGTAGCATACAATTAAAATCTGCTTTGCCCAATCTATGTCACTAGATAGTGCAATTTTAGTACGAAATTCATTTTGGTATATGATCACTCTAAAACATGTATTTATAACGTATTTAATATATTATTAAAATATATATATTAAGGTTTGTATTTTGTCTGCATAAACAAACTCAAATATATTATGTCCAAATAAAAGAATGTGAAAATCTAGACTGAATAAAGATATCGGTTTACTTCAGAACAGGACCCACGAGTGAGCAGTGCCTTATTCTTAAAGCTGGTCAGTAATGTTTTTTTTTTTTTTTTGTTGGTTTGTTTAACGACGCACTCAACACATTGTAATTATGGTTATATCGGCGTCGGACATATGGTTATGTCGAGAGAAAAAACCCAGTGGTCAGCTGACAGGGATCGATCCTAGACCGACCGTGCATCAGGCGGGCACTCTACCACTGGGCTATGCTGCCCGCGGTCAGTAATGTAAACATAACTTAGTTGCACCTTAACTGTATTGTGACATGCATATTTGTGGATCTTTAAAAAAATATATACATGCTGAAATTTAAGCAGGATGAAAATAGGGGTGACCTCTCTTTGTGAAGTATTCATCTAAGGACTATGTATTTTAAAAGCAAAACTGTCATGTATTTTTGGCAATGCATCTTCAAAATGAATAGTTGGATTGATTTTCTTCTGAAAATACAAAGATCCACCAATTCATTACATATGTGACTGTGTGTGCCATTATTTGTGGCAGAGAGCACTTAAATTTACATCCAACTTTACATGTAATTAAATTATGTTTATACTTTTTTTTTGTGAACAGCTATTCAATCATAGATTTTTGTCCTGACCCAACTAAAATTACTATGTCTTTCCAGACCTGGACATTTTTACACACAAATCTCATGACTTTCCCTAGTGTTGAAGTATAGTGGCAGTTAATGGTACACTGACAAAATATATTACACTTGCATAGTACCAAAAATACCCACCAAAGATGATTGGGAAAATAAATGTACAACAATTAGATACACAATAAAAAATGGAAAAAGATGCACTATTAATGACACACAATGGCAGGTCGTTGTCAAGGACATAAAATATTACCCCATTAATATATTCTGCTCAACATTAATACTACATGTACTATAAAAGTTTCTCACAAAATTGTTACAAATGGAATGCTGTGTTTAGGTGATTATCAAACAACAACTAGAATAACAAACTCTGACCAAAATCACTGCACATTCATCATGAATAAAATATCTAACTTCAATATACTCTTGATTACTGCAGATACAAAATAATACATTAGCTTTATACTTAACGAACATAAACCTATCCACCACAAAGTATTTCATCAAACAATATTTACAACCATTGTTTATTATGTATATTTCATCATGATAACACACAATTATGCACATTTCACCACTTTTAACACACAAAATACAAAAACACTAAATAAATCATTTAAAAAAATAAAAATAAATTCAAAGCAGTAAATGCTTCATGAAAAAAAAGTTTTAAAAAAAAAGTTAAAAAAACCCTTTTGATTTGAAAGAGTGATACAACATGGCGGCAGCGATTGTCTTAAAAACACTATTAGATAATGCTGCTACACATGACTTTGATTCTCAGACTATCAAACACACTGACTAGAAACTATGTGTAGTCATTTAGCTCAGTCGATCGAGTGCTTACTCAAGGTGATTGCGTCGCAGGATCGAACCACTTCAATGGATCCATTCAACTGATTGGGTTTTTTCTTGTTCCAACCACTGATCCACAATTGATCAAAGGCTGTGGTATGTGCTTTCCTGTCTATGGGAAAGTGCATATAAAAGATCCCTTGCTGCATTAGGAAAAATGTAGCAGGTTTCCTCTGATGATGAGTCAAATTACCATATGTTTGACATCCAATAGCCATGTGCTCATGTAGTATCATTAAAAATTACATACATTACTGTGCCAAACATCAAATAAATTATGTTTAATAAAATTACAAAACTTTAAAACAAATCGACTTATATTTTCCAAACAATCAATAAAGGAAAGAAAAATCCATTTAACAATATTTCATATAGTAACTTGACACAGGAATTAAAGAAGACTTCCGCTGAGCTTTTAATTAGCAGCATACACAATTACAACCCTGCAAGACAGCACATACTACATTCTTTGATATACCAGTTGTGGAGCATCAGTTGAAATGGAGAAATAACCCAGTAATATGAGTTCACCAAGAAGGAATCTGTCACAAATTCAATCACTAAGCTACACCCCACTGCAACCTGTCCGTTACCGGTAATTTCTTCCTTCACCACTCTCACATGTACACACTCATTTTCATTTCACTTAAAATACTTTCAAATATCTCAAGTCCTATAAATAAAATTATGCCTTTAAAATATATGATCGACTGTACCACACAATGTAGTCAAGTGAGTGCAATTTGTTAATATCACAGGTTAAAGTGAAAAAAACAATCACTTATATTGCCTCTTGTCCTAACAGTGAGCAATAAATGCAACAGGTAATATCTAAAAATGTGTCTAACATATGCAAAGTATACTAATTAATAATCATTAACAAACTAGATGGTATTCATTGCATTAATACATTTTTATACTTAATTACTGAGGTTCTAAATTTTATTGATTAAATATATATGTTACCTAAAAACAGATACTTTTAAACAATTTATAATTATGAACGAAAGTCTTTTTTTTATACTATGGAATTTACTACAAGTTATTTATTTCTCCTATCTGTATCCTTCAAGTGAAACTAGTGATACTTTTAAACTATACTGACGTCCAAAAGAAACTACTAGTATACTTAGAAAAAAATATTTTATTTCCTTTATAATTTGCAGGGTTCACACAGGTTTGAGAAAATAAAATTCAAGGACTTTTCAAGTACGTACTTAAATTCATTTTTCAAGGACACAAAAACATGTTTTAAATACATTTACCTGGTTATAAAAAGTAGACTTTTCCCTCCAGTTTTAATTTTAAAAACAATATTTTAATGCTTAGGTGCACCGATTCACCATATAAATATCGAGCTTGGCTTGTCCACATCTTGAGCGCAGACGTCACTGGACTAACCTGTGACATCATTTGCCAAAAGTGCTATGGCCGTTCACCTATTATCGCTCACCAGTAAACCCCAGTCACAAAATTTATTGAGTTGCAAAATACTAATGCAGGTAATTAAATGTTAAACTAGCCTGAGAAACAAAAAGTACACAACTGATCATTTATTCAAACTACAAACATACAGACTTTATTATATTTCAAGGTTTTCAAGGCCTTGAAAATACATTAACAAAATTCAAGTACCTGTACGAACCCTGAATTTGGTTAATGGAAATAAATATGTTGTTAAATATCTTTTTGCTTTTTGTCCATGTGGGACAGGGTGATTCCATCCGAGGGTACATAATTTGTTGTCAGGGACAATATATGAATATATAATGGAGGATTATTTTTCTCCCATCCAGTAGATGAAAAGCAAGCATTTTGGTAAAAAGTGAAAACCTACATTTTTTATTTTTTATCTTACAATAAAATAATCATAATCACTGAAAAGATTGTACCTAAAAATGGTTTATACTAAGTATAAACCGAAAATGATAATATAATTTCATTATGACAGCAGGTTTCTTTATTTTTATGAAATAGATAAAGCATTTCTTGCATTATTTTGCCGTTTACGTGAAGTCACCCAATGTTAATTATCTGCTCAAACAGTGAAGTCATGTGGTCATGTAAGGCAGATGTATTCTGCATGGGCTGATGTCATGGAATGCACCTGTCTTGCATGGCTAGATGGGAGAAATAACTATTACTGAGAAGAGGCCAAATACATTTGAGCTTGTAAATACATTTAAGTATTCTTAATAAAGCTAAATCCATTGTGACCAAGAACAAAAAATGTTTTCCAAACTAAATCTGTGGAGATATTCTGTGGACATAAAAAAAGATATCAGACACAATACAATAAAAATTATCACATTATATTCACCAAGGATAGATTAATTTTTGTATAATTATTATTGACAAGTTAAAAGCTGTTTTGTGACATTAGAACAAACTCTTTGTTTTATATCAATATTACAAACACGTCTTTGAGATTAACTAAGACAACAAGAATTGCTTTATTAAAACTTTGTTAATGAAAATATCTAAACATGAAAATATATATATGATGGAAAAGTCTTAAGTCACTTGAAAAAAAAGTTATAAAACATCAAAAAAGTATTTAAAAAAAGAATCTATATTATTAAAATTGGGTAAACGTCTTGTATATGTGCTAATATTTTCTATTGTTTTTTTACACATTTGCAAACAACTAGCAAAATATGACATTGAATTTCAAAACATTGATGCCAGTGAACCATTACTATTGTTTTCATTACCCTCACAAATTCTTATGAATATTATGACAAGTGTGGGCAGAAAGGTCACATTTATAAGAAACAAACTAAAATGGTTTATATCTGAACACTATTGCTTAGTTCAATAAAACTGATTGGTTCGTCAGCTAGTCTGTCTGTTTCTGATTGGTTGTTTATAGCAGGCAGTTCTTCACTTGGTGGTTGTTGGTCAACTTCAGATTCCATTGCCTCATATCCAGCAGGATGCTTCCGTTCAATGCATTTCAAAATGCTAAAACATACAAATAAAGAAGCGAATGAATACAGAGCACCTTCATATACACATTATTGAATTTTAAAATGACAACTTAAGTTGAGTGTGCATAAAAACATACCCATGCAGTATGCATTAAACGAGGTGGGAGAATACATGTGTAAGGTTGAAGATTCTGCTACACTACCTGATGATGACCTAATTATACCAGGGTGCAATTTGTTTTTAAAATTTTGATTAGCAGTTTTTCCTACTGGATGAAGAATTGAATAGCAACTACGGTACTGGATTTTGATTAGCACTTTTATAAAATAAGTAAAAATTAATAAAACACATTCTTTTCATTAAAAATTCTTGTTTTTATTGAATGTACAGACTTACAATTGTATTGTGTGTTGCTTAACACGAATTTAAAAAACAATAATAAAAAAAATACAGAACTGTACATGTGATTGACCATCACTATCACTTGTTTAGTTGAACAGCAATATATGTCAAAAATAATAATCACCAGTGTTTATGGTCAAACCCAATCGACACAGCGAATCAACCTAAAAATTTAATGTTTTCGATCGAAGAAAGAAGTAACGTTCTAATCTACCGATTTTTAAACCAATATAACTTTTAGCCTAAATTAGGTTGTTGATTGTTTGCTTATGAAAACGTTTGGCGGAATTGTATTTGCTGTTAGTTTCCAATGACGCAGAAACTAGACCCGTACAGTGTTACGTCACGGTTCTTGTCAAAATATCGAACGTTACAACCTCCGTGTATTCGACACTATTTTTGAATCAAAATACTGGCATACATGTACAGGTGGTTGATCGAGATTTGTTTTTGTTTTTAAAGCCAACCATGTTTTATCATTGGCAAATAATTTTTTCCCGCCGCAATCTCGAAAAATCGACAACCATAAGCGCATTTTTTATCGCAGATCAAGGCCGTAACGCCACTTATAAAACAACTGAAAACTAGGCTACGTGCTAATTCAATTTGGCTGCAAAAAATATGCATCGCAAACTGCTAATCATTGTTAGAATATTGTATCGCGATCGCAAGATTATGCATCGCATTTTGCGATGCGAACCCGGTCATTTTGCAGCCTGTATACATAGAGCTAACAAATATAAAACTGGAAGGATGCTGATTAACTAGGTAAAAGTGATAAAAGCAAAACATGCATACTAGGCATTAACGTCTGAAACAATACTAAAATATTATTATAACAGACCATAAGCAGTTGCTGTATGAAAACAATATTCACAAAGGATTTTTGTAATAGACCGTTTACTAGTCTTTGATGAAACGGTGCACATAAATAACAAAGAATTACAAATTGCAAATATGCATCAACAAATGTTTTAAAAATACTACATGAATAACACAGATCTCTTAAAGAACAAATGCTTTGACATGTTGGTTTTGAAAACTCTCTTGATATTGTGACCTTCTCAAGAACAATTTATGGCTGTTGTTACTAAAAGGTTATATATAGAGGATTTGTCACTAGTATTTTTAATATGAAAAATATCAAGCGAGTCTATGTTAATTGGTATTTGTCAAGGCTCTGCTGAGACAAATAATGATTAACTAAACAAGGTTGATATTTTACATATTAAAATATATGAGTAGTGAATTCTATTTATCCTATAACACTATTAAAATAACATTTTAATTCAATTTTAGTAAATCACAGTACTAAAGTTGCTGCCATCGGTAATATGGCATCATCATGATTAGCGCAATTTAGTTTGACATCACACTAAATCTTTGAAAACGTTATGCTCAGGTATACAGGTCTTGTTAACAAATGACCAATCCACAGAAACATATTATCTAGAGACCTTGCACAGAGGCTTACCATTATTAATCAGGTTAATACACTAAATTATCACATGGGTTTATGACATACCGTATATCTTTGCCTGTAAGTCGACCCTGCCTATAAGTCGACCCCCCTTTCTCTAGTAATACAATCAACAATTTTTTATTTGACCCGCTTTAAGACGACCCAGTTTCTGTGGCAAGTTGTTCTTGACATTATTAAATGATGACAAACATATCATTCTTATTATGATATTGTGGTAAAAGATTTTCACTTCACAAACAACTAAGTTGCCATACTTCGTTTGTTACTTAAAAGTATTTCTTCCATATCAGTATGAGCACCCTCTGTATTGTTACGTTTTATAGGTAGACATCATAGGTAAGTTATAGGATAAGATAGTTAGAATTATAAATCAAGCTTATCTATGGAAATAACAAGAAACCATCACTATATTCTCATGCAAGAATGTTTTAAAGTAAAAAAAGTAGTTCTTTAATGACACCACTAGAGCACATTGATTTTTTTTTTATCTTATCATTAGCTATTGGACGTCAAACATATGGTCATTCTAACACTTTTTTTAAAGGAAACCCGCTGGCGCCACATAGGCTACTCTTTTACAATAGGCAGCAAGGGATCTTTTATTTGCGCTTCCCACAGGCAGGATAGCACAAACCATGGCCTTTGTTGAACCAGTTATGGATCACTGCTCGGTGCAAGTGGATATACACATACCCATTGAACCTTGCAGAGCACTCACTCAGGGTTTGGAGTTCGTATCTGGATTAAAAATCCCATGCCTCGACTGTGATCCGAACCCAGTACCTACCAGCCTGTAGTCCGATGGCTTAACCACTGCGCCACTGAGGCCAGTTAGAATGGTTTAAAGAGAAACCATACTAAATGCATTAAGCACCACTACTGGGCTTGAAAGACAGGCCTGTGAAATGTTATTCAGTGGGTCAAATAGAAATTAACATGCTAAAAGCACTAAAATATTATGTTCAGATCACTTTTTAACACATATGTATGTACAATTACTTCATCTGCTATTCTATTCTCTTTTAACTGTTCTTTTAATTTTAAATGCTCTAACATACATATGAGAGGTCCCAATTTGCCACACACGTATTTCCTGCAAGCCATATTTGTTTCTTAGCAGGACATATTTCTTTTGGTGTGCAACTTTTAAAAAATAACAGTGGGCAATATTTCACTATTTCGAGCCCTGTGACGGGGGGGGGGGGGGGATAGCATTGAGGAATATCACATGATGGAAATGAAATCTGGTGGATTTATAAAAACAAAAGGATTAAGACATGAGACATAGAAGACATTGTTGAATGCAAACTTACTATGTTTCCATGAAATATATGACGTACATGTTAAAAAAAATAATGAGGAGGAACTCGTGATCATGGCAGCAATAGACAAGGTAAACTAGAGACACTGATTTTTCCGTTTCAGATTTTCCCATTTCTAGTTCCAATATTTAGCAAAATAAGTTTTTTCCAGTTTCAGTATTTTACAAATTTGTTCTACTCAATATTCATTCCTCAAATTGTTAGCATGAGCTTGGTTTTCCACAGCAATCAATGACATTGATCAACAACAATTACAACTACATTTGTAGTTATATAACTTCAGTAATTCTTGGTTCACAAAATTTTAATATTACAGTGAAATAATTACATTAACAAATTTTGAGCTCAAAATGTTCAGTTTTACAATGGAAACATGAACAAAACATTGACTAGTAAAACAATGTGCTACGTCATGCAGCATAACACAAAAAGTATCAGCATCATGGCAGTTGTTTTTTCTGTTTCCAAATGACTAGAAAAATAATTTTAATTAATCAAATGCACTATTTGCAGGTAAATCATAATGGGGAGTGGGGGGGG
>JAECMU010098238.1:2030-14160 GCA_016106625.1 Dracogyra subfuscus | reverse complement strand
GTAGCCCATAAAGTGGCGACAGCGGGTTTCCTCTCAAAATCGGTGTGGTCCTTAACCATATGTCTGAAGCCATATAACCGTAAATAAAATGTGTTGAGTGCGTCGTTAAATAAAACATTTCTTTCTTTTCTTTCTGTGGGTACCGAGAATGTTGACCTCTGAAAGTGAATGCGACTTCAATGTTCAGAGAAAAATCTCAAGCTGATGACAAAATGTTAAGCAGCGTTTAGTAACCAATGAGGATGAACATGTATTGATAACTAAGACCCCGAGTCCAATCAACATTTGAAGCAATGGAGACGTGTCAGTAGCTTGTGTAAGAAAGGAAAAAAGAAAAGAAACAAAATGGAACCGGAAAAGAAAAAGAAACAAAGAAAAGCAAATGAAATAGGAAATATGGGGTAACCCTGGCACAACCCAGAGAGTCATCACAAATGAAATTTAGAAAATGTCCTGTATACACCTACATGCATCTTTTTCACATGCATGTAAATATATTTTAAAACATGAAACACACATAAAGGAATATTAGCGTTACTCTACCACATGAATCAACAGTCACCAATGACAAACATAGCATGGTACAAGTAATAAAACAAACCTGCTACCGCCATATACATCGCATCCTTCGAGTTAACCGAGGCATAAAAAGGTCAGTACCAATGTGTATTGTTTGATATTTATTCATCAAATGTTAGAATTGATTTGTTTGGTGAATGTCATTATACTCAACGACATGACATATGGTATATATGTTCAAAGCAATAGATTTTCTTATGCACGCAATAGGATCAAACGCTAAACGGTTTTAGACAAGAAACCCAATATCTAGACGTATTTAGGGGAAATAATTTAATTATTACACGTGTATAAGCAGAAAATAATGTTTTCATGGTACATGTATAAAGTTATGAACTTTTCACCTGCCATCTTTGATACCATGGAAACAAAATAATAATAATAATAATAATAATAATAATAATAATAATAATACCACTCAACGTGTTGATTTTAGTCATGGTTATAAATTATCAGCCAAGTGATTAAGTGGGTCTCACAAGTGATTTGAGTTTTTGTTGAAGATCTATTGGATTACACTGCTGTTCAAAACGGGGATAATGCAAACACGTTATTTACGCTAACATTATGCAATCGACTAGTTGTAACAAATATGATGTCATAACTCTGGAGTATCGCTGGCTGCTTCCAATTTTCTCGCACAGATAAGGTGAACAAATCACTTACAAGTTGGCACTCGCGTTATAAATGACGTTAGCCAACAGACGGTTGCTCGTTTGTTACATTCTGAAATCGTAGTACATGATATTAATTGGAAACACTCATATTTACACATAAATTAAGGACCGGCACTGCACTCTAAACAACGTAGAAGTTAAAAGTTAAAGTTTGTTTTGTTTAACGACACCACTAGAGCACATCAAATTATTCATCATCTGCTATTGCATGCAGATGTCAACGATGCGGTAACTGCGACATATAGTCTTAGAGAGGAAACCCGCTAAATTTTGTCCATTGGTAGCAAGGGATATAAAAGATCCCTTGAAATTAATGAAACAAATACAGCGGGCAACATAGCCCAGTGGTACAGTGCCCGCCTGATGCGCTGTCGGTCTAGGATCGATCCCCGTCAGCTAACCACTGGGTTTTTTCTCGACATAACCATATGTCCGACGCCGATATAACCGTAAATATAATGTGTTGAGTGCGTCGTTAAACAAACAAAGAAACAAATATAGTGGGTTTCCTCTCTATGGTTGTGTTAAAATGACCGTATGTGTGACATGCAATAGCCGTTGATTAATAAAGGTGGTATCGTTAAACAAAACAAACTTCTTCCACGAAATGTTCGACATCGATGCGTAATAAATCAACGTGCTCTAGTGGTATCGTTAAACAAAACAAACTTGAAATTTGCTGTCACGGTAATGAAACTGGTCCCTTTAGTGTACAAATCTCTAACAAGGCGGATGCTACAACTATTTAAAATAAATGGTCCGTCTACAATTTGTAGAAAATAGTTTACACATTGTCATTTACGAAAAACGTTTTATTTAACGACGCACTTATAGCCAAGGACAACACAGATATTGAGAAAGGAAACCCGTTATCGGCACTTCATGGGCTACTCTTTTCTATTAGCAGCAAGGGATCTTTTATATGCACCATCCCACAAACAGGATAGTACATACCACGGCCATTGTTACATCGGTTGTAGGGCACAGGTGGCACGAAAAATAGCGCAATAGGCCCACTGACGGGAATCGATCCCAGATCGATCGCGCATCAGGCGAGTGTTGTACCACATAGCCACACTCCGCCTTTACATTATTATTTAAGCATATTTACTGGCGACATAAATTTAAGAAAGCGGGCAGCGTGGCCCAGTGGTACAGTGCCCGCCTGATGCGCGGTCGGTCTAGGATCGATCCCCGTCAGCTGACCACTGGGGTTTTTTCTCGACATAACCATATGTCCGACGCCGATATAACCGTAATTACAATGTGTTGAGTGCGTCGTTAAACAAACCAAAAAACAAAACAAACAAAAAAAATTAAGAAAAACAAATAACAAACCGAATAATAACAGTATGTGGATGATAGAGGACTGACGGACTAAATGACCGACAGACAGCCAGACATCCAAACAGATAGACTAATGGACATTACATCTGTTGTGAATAATCCAAATGAAAAGTTAAAATGTGTTTTGTTTATCGACACCATTAGAGCACATTGATTTATTAAAAAGAAAGAAAGAAATGTTTTATTTAACAACGCACTCAACACATTTTATTTACGGTTATATGGCGTCAGACATATGGTTAAGGACCACACAGATGTTGAGAAGAAACCCGCTGTCGCCACTTCATGGGCTACTTTTCCGATTAGCAGCAAGGGATTTTTTATTAGCGCTTCCCACAGGCAGGATAGCACAAAATATGGCATTTGTTGAACCAGTTATGGATCACTGGTCGGTGCAAGTGGTTCACACCTACCCATTGAGCCTTGCGGAGCACTCACTTAGGGTTTGGAGTCGATATCTGAATTAAAAATCCCATGCCTCGACTGGGATCCGAACCCAATACCTACCAGGCTGTAGACCCATGGCCTAACCACGACGCCATCGAGGCCGGTTTGATTTATTAATGCTCGGCTATTAGATGCAAACATTTGTTAAGTTTGACTCATAGTCGTCAGAGGAAACCCGCTACATTATTTCCATTTGTAGTAAGGGATATTTTATATGCACTTTCCCATAGACAGCACATATCACGGCCTTTGATATACACTGGTTGGGACGGTATACAAAATAAAAATCATAGAACATGTCCGCTGATGTGGTTCGATCCTCTGACACAAGCACATGAGGCGAGTGTTAAGGCCCATTTTGTAATAAATAAAATATTACCCATCCTTTAATAAAAGTAGGTGCTCATTCTTTAATAAAATAGGTGCCCATTCTATAATAAAAATAGGTACCCATTCTGCAATAAAAATAGGTGCCCATTCTGCAATAAAGATAGGTGCCCATTCTGCAATAAAAGTAGGTGCCCATTCTGCAATAAAAATAGGTGCCCATTCTGCAATAAAAGTAGGTGCCCATTCTGCAATAAAAGTAGGTACCCAATCTGTAAGAAACGTAGGCCCATTTCTTGTGACTGAACTTTATCCCGCCCCTAAACCAAATGATGATCTTCCTCCCCATCCTAGGAACAATTAGCCTCGGCCCTACTTTACTTTTATTTTAACTAACGTCCGTCCCAGCACCTTAATTAAGTTCATCGCGGCGTCTTAAATCCTGGCGTAGTAATGTTTCCATTGATCTAATGATTTTCAGCGCGTAGGTTTCCATTGGTTTAAATGTGACGGTGTTGACTCGTTAAAGTCCATTACCAAAAAGCCTGGTATACAATTGGGTCGGTTGTTCGTTATCCACTAACACAAAATAGAGGTTTGTATCCACTAACCTCGATTGATTTTAGCATTTGTGTAATTCGTGACCAGATGACGGTGTGTGAGACCCAAATGACAACATCGATAGCATGATTATAAGTTGTATTTCAGTGCAACATAGAGAGAAACACAATGTCTAACTATATCCCGACATATGTAAATTTTGTTTAACGACACCATTAGGGTATATTGATTTATTAACCATTGGTTATTAAAAGAAATAAAGAAATGTTTTATTTAACGACGCACTTAACACATTTTATTTATGGTTATATGGCGTCGGACATATGGTTAAGGACCACACAGATATTTAAAGAGGAGGAAACTCGCTGTCACCACTTCATGGGCTACTCTTTTCGATTAGCAGCAATGGATCTTTTATATGCACCATCCCACAGACAGGATAGTACATACCACGGCCTCTGATATACCAGTCGTGGTGTACTGGCTGCAACAAGAAATAACCCAATGGTGCGCCATCGGCTCTATTGAATGTCATCAAACATTTGCTAATTCTGCCATGTACTCTTTAAAGGAAAAACAGCAACATGTTTCCATTAGCAGCAAGGAATCTTTAATATACACTTTCCAAATGACTGACAAGATAAATACCTCGACCTTTGATGTACCAGTCGTTGAGCACTGGTTGGACGGGAACACCAATCAGAGAATGTGTCCACCGACTGGGTTCGATCATATGACGAAAACACCTCGGGCAAGTGTTCTAGCTACCCATTGGGCTAGATCCCACCCCTTCTATTGGCTTTATAACATCTGGCTATATCATTTGTCTATTGGCACTTGGCATACTTTTACCGAATTCAGACGTGGATTATTTAGTTCTTGTCCACCGGACTGAATTAGCCAGCTTTTGTACAGTGATAGATAAATCTGTCTAGTACCCCGCATGACGTCATAACTCATATTTTACGACGATAGATGTCAAAACTCATGTTTTTCACAATTCTGTTTGCCATTTCACGTTGTGCCATTGTTTGAAAAATATTTAAACAAATTAATATTTTCAACTTTATGTTTATTGTTAAGTTGTAACATGTTTTATGTCATTGAAATGTTTGTAAATCGTCCGACAGTAACCGTACGTAGCTTACAAAATTAATGTTTTGATACTTTAATTAAATGGGCAAGAAAAAGAATCAGTCTCCATTATGAGGTATAGATAAGGCATAGCTATGGAATTAAAGTGTGCTGGGATGACTAAATATGTTACACACACAAACCTTTCATTAATAAATGAATATACTTTAAGTCATAAAGTATTAGCGATCTTAAACTTTAGCGAAATCCAAATAAGTGACAAGTTAGCGACATAAACATTTAGCGACGTCGTCATATCAGAGACTAAAAACAAAATGTTTAATTTAAAGGGACATTCCTGAGTTTGTTGCATTGTAAGATGATTCCGACTAATAAAATATTTCTACAATTAAACTTGCATATTAAATATATTTTCTTGTTTAGAATATCAGTGTCTGTATATTCAATGTGTTTGTGGTCGTCTTAAAGCATTTGGGGTTATAGCCTGTGTTGAGCGAAGTTTATATGGGGCCATGCTCCCCCAGAAAATACATTTTTTTAGAGCTTTGGCAAGTAAGGATTTCGACCTCCAATACCCTCCCCCTGCACATGCACCCGATGTTAGATATCCAACAACAGATGTTTTATTTAACGATTATTTGAAATCGGCAAACGTGTTAACTGAAACTGACATAAGGCTGTCGTTTCTGCTTTGCCGAGCTATGGCGGCACAGGCGACGAATCAAGCGTATACTTTTGACGATCTCCGTTCACAGCGAACACACACGAGTTTTTTCAAAAGTGTATTTGAGCTTGTATTTCATATTTGTACATGTTGTTATAATATGGTAACCAAACACTGTAACTTTAATATTTGTAAGAAGCCTAAACTGGATTCTGTCTTCAAATAATTTTGTACGTACGAAAAACCCCCACATATTTTAGGAAATAACATGAAATTTAACTATAAAATGTTATTTAACTATTAGAACGATCAGAAACACGTTTAGTATACAGCTACTAATATTGTATGCAGAAAAATACATTGATATGTAATTACAATCGTTAAAAAAGGCTCCGTTAGTTAATAACATATTAACAGTTGCAGCAAACTCATGAATGTCCATTAAAATTGTAGGATATCTAAATTAATACTGTTGAACAATGTTAACTTTGTGCAGTTTACAGACAACTTAAATGTAGTAGAAAATTACAGCCATGTGCATGCTAATTAACTATTATTGTTTGCTATCCGTTTGGCTTAATCAATAGCACGCAGCCATTAAGTGTGCAGTCAATCACCGACAAAACAATCGCACACATATTTTTTACGCGTCTTTTACAACTCTCGTCCCGTACAAAAATTCTCATCCCAGTTTTAATGACATCCCGCACATGTTTCAAGCTCATCTGCACCTGGTACCCTGGAACTCGCTCATTATGAAACTGAAGAAATTTACTGACCAGATGAGCCGACATTTTGACAAGTTCTAGCACGTAGATCATTAATGGCAACGTGTAAAGCTAGTGGAATATGGAATTTTGACAGTCAGATGATAATACAATTAACACTAAAAGAAACGCAAATATAATTTTCAACTGTGACATTAAATTTTGCATTTTAGAAGAGATTAGTATATATTGAGGATTCAGTTCATTCATTCATTTGTTGTTATTTCCCTGCTTATATCCAGTTAATGTTCAAGCACGCTATCCTGGGCACACGCCTCAGCTATCTGGGCTGTTTTTCCAGGACAGTCGGTTAGTTGTTAGTGGTTAGTGAGAGAAACGAGGGTGTAGTGGTCTTATGTCTACCCAATGAGTCATTAAACTCGCTCTGGGTGGGATACGATATGGAGATGCGAATCGTGTACCTACAAGCCTTATTTCCGATGATTTTATCACACTACCTAAATACTAAGCCATATATTTTAACAAGTTTGGTTAACAAACCTGCAACAAATTAGAATACAGCAGAGTGAAACAAGAGTTAATGACGTTGAAATACCCTTACAAATAGACTAAAACGCGACTCCATAATCGTTACTTCTCAGACGCACATGCGTTTTTTAAATATATGAAAACGGCATTTTGTGCTATTAGAAAAACCAGAATGACCAGAAACACTTCGGTTGTACGGAAATGGATAATTTAAACAATACAATATAAGTAATGTTTGATTTCCATGATCATAAACGGCTCTAACAGTGAAAAATATGCCTTAGTGTTTAAAACCTGGAGTGTATACCTTTAACCCATTCTTATAATTTCACACAATTTGGTGTTTGTAATCAAGAAAACGTGTTCTAATTACAAACTGACTACATGTATGTCCCTGTCTAGCATTTCGTTTTGGTGTGCAGTATATTATGTGGTACACCGATACCTACAGGTATAATGCATTATGTGTCGTTTTTGTAAAATAGTATTCCTTCTGCTCCGTCTCATACAAGATGATTTACTTCCAAGCAACATCCACTCTGTTGTATACTTTTTAACACAACACAATTGAACAGTTTATTTACTCTGGCTGTTCAGCAACGACATATGATTATAGTATTAAAGGGACAACCTTGAGTTTACAACCATTGTAAAATGTGTCTTACCAATAGAGCCTTTTTGATGACGTAACATACAAAATAAATACATTTTTATTTTAAAACATTAGTGTCTGTATTTACAAAGTGTTTGTTATTGTCCTAATGCTTGTAGTAGCCTAAAACGGATTTTACCTCCCAATAATTTCGTACGTACGAAAAACATATATATTACGAATTAAAGTAAAAAGGTAAAACCTGAGGCCTAAAATCATTAGTATACGACCGCAAACACATTCGATATACAGACATTGGTATTCTAAACAATAACATGTATTTAGTATGAAATAGTAGTCGCCAACATGGCTCTGTTATCACAAACATCTTACAATGGCTGAAAACTCAGGACAGTTCCTTTAAAATAAAATTTTAAAATGTGTGTGCGTGTGTGCGCGTGCGTGCGTGCGTGCGTGCGTGCGTGTGTGTGTGTGTGTGTGTGTGTGTGTGTGTGTGTGTGTGTGTGAGACGGGATGGGTTTACACGTTTATAATTAGGAGAGGGTCTATAAAGTTCAGAAACTTATAGCAGATCTATTAGTGTTTTATGACACAATATGTTTTCAATCAAACTAACTTTTGGATTAATGGTTATGTGACAAAACGAAACACTTTTCAAAAGGAATTGTGATTTGGATCAAGAAAATACTTTTTAAAAATATAAATTAAAATAATTTTATATCTCGCGGAAGAGCAGATTAATGTGTTTTTCACGAATTACTGTTCAATTTAAAATCAGTGTTTCAAAATGGCCACTCCGCTTAGGTGTACTACAGACATTTGACTAGTCATCGTTTTGAACAATAAATATTTGGTATATTATTTATAACGTTAATTTTGTTCGTAGCTTTTTCGAAATATTGCTTTTGACAGATATAAAATCTCGAATATAATAATGAGTTTGTACTTTTTAAAGACAGTATAATTACTATTTTATAGTAAATGTTAATTAGGTTTTTAAGTTGTAACATTATTTATTTACTTATTTATTTTGTACTTAATTCATTCGTTAGGTAGTTGGTTGGTTAGATGTGTGAAAGTAAACGACGGAGCTATGTGCAGTTAAGCTCCGGGTATCATCACAATTGTAACGCCTTGAGTGGTTGTCCGAAATATTTCTAGTTAGTTTTTGTTTTGTTTATATTATGTTGTTCACTTCATACTAAATTTCAAACAAAACAAGTTATATATTCATATAACCTGTGGTGAAAAAAATCATACATTAACACTTACCTTTTTGTAAGCGGAAGACCATGTACTTTTTCCTATTGGGTATTTGCGTTCTTGTTTGATAATGTTTTTGCATAAATGATATTGTTCACTTCACGTCACAAATTTTTAAAAACAAAAACCGTAGATCCAGCTATCGTAGAAAACGATCCTTTAGTACTTCATTTGCATATTTAAAAAAAAAAACAATAAAGAACTTTCTGAAGAATTCTTTCTTTCTTTCTTTTTAACTAAATCTTTCTATAAAAACAAACATGTCATCACAATACCCAATCGTCTTGGAAGTTTCAAACTGGTGTCACGTGTTGAAAGTGGCACGCGCGGCGCGTCACCCACTGAAACTGTCGTCTGTAAATACACGTCTGCTCGGATCGTCGGCTGCCACTGGTGTTTAGCCAAGCATCCATAAGCATCGGTCAATACATACGGCCACTTACAGCTGGTGATGCCGTTCACAAGTTTCACATTGGATTTTCGCCCAGCAGCACAGAGACTACAGCGGAACTATAGCTGTTCAGTCGGTTTGATCCGTGTGAAACGGAGAGAGAGGGAGAGAGAGGCATGGAGATCCAATCGATTGATGAAGGAAAAAAAATCCGGTGATATTTTACTGCGATCTGTTGCTCTTTAGTCCACTGTGGTATTGATGAGGGATGACGAGTAATCAGAAAAAAGCACAAAAACAAATCCTTGTACAATTCTGTATGTTCAGAAAAATAGGGGCGCGACGTAAGCTCTGTGGTAAAGCACTCGCTTGATGTGTGGTCAGTCTAGGATCGATCTCCGACAGTGGGCTCATTGGGCTATTTCTCTTTCAGAATACGAAGTTTATTCAGTTTTGTTTTAAACGACACCACTAGATATATTTATTAATAATTTGCTATTAGGTGTCAAACATTTCGTAATCTGACATACAGTCTTCCCAGTAAGGAATTTTTATATGCTTGATCCCACAGTCAGGATATCACATACCACGGCCTTTGATATACTAGTCGTGGTGCACTGCCTGGAACTATACGTACATGTATACGTCAGAATTAACAAATGTTTGACCTTCGATTTCCGATGTGCTCCAGTGGAGTCGTTAAACGAAGTAAACTTTAGTTTAGAAAAAAAAATCACACAATATTCCTGTTCCTGTAATTCCTCACGCGTGATACATTTTCACTTTACAGGATTGGCAGTTAAAGAAGCGCGGGAGAAGTAATGGCACCGGGCTGTTTCGTCCGTCAGTAAATCGGTCAAAAATATCGGTTGGATTCTTCAGAAGAATAGCTCTACGCCATAGATGCATGTCAGTCACACTCCCGCCGTATAGTTGATTGGTGTCCGACCAGCCCGCCGTCTCGCAATTAATCTGCTTCCTCCCTATCTCTTTTGTAAACTTTTAAGAATTCAAAAAAATAAATAAAAAATGAACACTATTTATAATCGTACCTGTGTATAAGACAGTCTAAGAGAATTAAAAAAACAACAGCCCAAAGATGACAACAATATTGTAACAATAATTATGCATCCAATGTTTGCTTGCATGTTAATCTAGAAGAAGAAGATAAGAAGATGCTGCTGCTGCTGATAATAATGATGATTGTGATGATGGTGATGATAATGATGATAATGATTAACATGAGATGATGATGCTAATATGAAGAAGATGATGATAAAAATATGATGATGATGACGGTGATGATGATGGTGATTGTTAGGACGTTAAAAGGATATTCTTCAGTTTGCTTTAATTTTTAAAATGTTATTGACTAACAGAGACTTTTTGACGACTGTAATTACAAATCAAATATATTTTTCTGCATAACATATTTGTAGCTGTATATTAAACGTGTTTCTGGTCGTTCTAATATTTGTACTAGGTTAAATTCAAAACAAAATTCCTAAAAAAAAGATTTTTTCGTACGTGCGAAATTATTTGAAGACAAAATCCAGTTTGGGCTCCTTACAACTATTAAGACAACCAGAAACACATTGAATACTAATATACAGACACTGATATTCTAAACAAGAGAATATAATTTTAGCATGTAAGTTCAATCTTAGAAATATTTTATTAGTGGGATACATCTTACAATGCAGCAAACACGGAAATGTGCCTTTAATCAAGAAGAAGAAGATCATCATCATGATGAAGAAGACGAAGAATGAGAAGATAAAGGGAAGGAAAGGGGAGTAGGAGAAGGAAGAAGGAAATGGTATATTTAACGACGCACTCAACACATTTTATTTACGGTTATATGGCGTCAGACATATGGTTAAGGACCACACAGATATTGAGGGAGGAAACCCGCTGTCGCCACTTCATGAGTTCTTTTCGATTAGCAGCAAGGGATCTTTTATATACACCATCCCATAAACAGGATAGCACATACCACGGCCTTTGATGTACCAGTCGTGATGCACTGGCTGGAGCGAGAAATATGGAGTACGAGAAAACAAACTAAATTTAAATATGTATCACTGTTAACAACTTGCTATTCTAACAAATGGTTGCCATGTAAATAACATACTAGTATTTCGAAAACACCAACACGCATTATCAGCACCTGGGCAGGGTACATAAAAGTGTTCCCTCCCTGTGGTGACGAGCTAGCGTTCAAAGGCTCAACGTGTTATTAAGAAAGACCATTAAATCTCAACGCTGGAATAGCATTTGGAAGAATTCAGTTATATGTTTGAATCCCAGCGCCAAGAACGTCCAATTGCGTTACAATGGCACCAAGAATCGCAATAAGTTTACAGTGAGATCTACATTAAACAGACACTTCAATAAACATTTAAAATATCACATTATTACGATAGCTGATTCCTCTAATCGGTCTTGGTGGTGTAGTAGTGAATTTTTTTGTTTGTTGTTTGTTTAACGACGCACTCAACACATTATAATTACGGTTATATCGGCGTCGGACATATGGTTATATCGAGGAAACCCCCAGTGGTTAGCTGACGGGGATCGATCCTAGACCGACCGCGCATTAGGCGGGCACTGTACCACTGGGCTATGCTGCCCGCATTTGTGTAGTAGTGAAGACATATCGGTCTTTAAACGGGTAGATACTGGGTTCGCGTCCTGGTATCGGCTCCCACCTAGAGTGAGGTTCATCAGCTTGCCAGCAATTTTTCCCATTAGCTGCAAGGGATCTTTTATATGCACCATCCCACAGACAGGATAGAACATACCATGGTTTTTGAAATACCAGCCGTGGTGCACTGGCTGTAATGAGAAATAGCCCAATGATCCCACTGACGGGGTTTGATTCAAGGAAAGCGCTTTACCCCTTAGCTA
>JAECMU010098226.1:5215-15548 GCA_016106625.1 Dracogyra subfuscus | reverse complement strand
GAAAAACACCTCTGTCTTGCCTGAATATTTAAAAGTCTCTGACTCCAGAGAACACCAGGTAACGAAATAAATAATACATAGGCTTACTATTGAACGATTACCTGGCCTGAACACTGAGTTGAGGGTGAACACAACCCAAGCTGACAATACTACAGACTCAGGAAAACAATAGAAACAAAACAAGAGACAGCTTTGCTCTATTCAGAGATAGAAAGAATAAAATATATGTAAACTGTTTTAAAATTGTAGTGTATGTAATATGCAATTTAAAACATCCGGTTACATGGTCCTTAACCATATGTCTGGCGCCATATAACCGTAAATAAAATGTGTTGAGTGCGTCGTTAAATAAAACATTTCTTTATTTTCTTTCCTTGTTGTTTTACTGGAGTGTTAAATGAATAATAGAAGCCACAAGTTGGCTTGTAGGTTGTTATTTTTAACTCTAACATATATATCTATGATTTATTATTATGACACACAACTCTTGGTTGTAATAATGTCACTCGGATATTCCAGCAGTGTGTGTGCTTTGTGAGAGAACTCCAAGACGTGTAAACCGAACCTGTTATCTCCGAGTCTGTTGTCCATAGGTAAATTGTCTTGATTTATAAGACACAATATTGTAGTTGTAATGGTGTATTCAACAACAACAACTTTATTCACATAAAAACCACCAACGATGGTACATGTGTGACAGTGAATGGTGACAAGCAATATACATAAGCTTACATCTATACAAATAGATTACTATTAGTCTCTATATGTTGTCATTATAATACATGTGTACTTACACATTTGCTAACTTTCCTCAATTTTGACAGTTGTTTCTATTTAAATAACAAAGTAAACTTATAAAAATGTTGTCTCATAATAAAATGTTTTAAAGATATAATTGTCTTTCTATCAACAATGCAGGGCATTCAAACAGGACATGGTATTCGTCTCTACACGCTGATTCTGGTATAGTGTTCAATATCATTTATCGTAAAGAATGTGACTCCGTCGTTCTCGTTCTACTGGTAATGAATGATTAGCAGTACGAAATTGGAAGTGACAAATTGCTTGGCAAATATATATACATTTCTTTACTAAATTCTGGTGTATACAGTCATATTTTTACCCTTTGAAGTATTCAACGTATTGCTATTCCGTTGTTGCCGAAACTGATCCTTAAGTCTTGTTTCTATTGTGGATAACAACCATCCCTTACTTGAAAAACACGGTTGTTGTCATACAAAACGTAACCCACAGTTATTTAAAATACTCTTAACACTGTATAACCATAAAGATTTGTATGTGCCATTGTAATATTTATTCAACAAATTATTATATGATCATATGATCATACCCCTGCGCGTGCTGTAACCTCATCGTGGTGCAGGGGTGTAACATTCTCTTTGAGAATGGCCAATACAGCACAAATTGAAATGTTTAGTAACATTCAGTGTCCGTAAAATGCTGTGATATTTGTATTTGTATTTTTTTTTGCACAGTCCTTTACACTGTGTTTTGTCTAAATCTTGAATTTTTATATTTATGTGATTTAATGTTTACCCCATTACCATAGTTTGACACCCAATAGCCGATGTATTTTTTCCGACATTGGCAACCGACAAAATGACAACGGTTGAGCCGATGATGGACCGTCGTCGTTAGGCCATCGGTCTACAGGCTGGTAGCGCGGTCGGTCTAGGATGGATCCCCGTCAGCTAACCACTGGGGTTTTTTCTCGACATAACCATATGTCCGACGCCGATATAACCGTCATTATAATGTGTTGAGTGCGTCGTTAAACAATTTTTTTTTTTAATGAATGTTTTGTTTGTTTGTTTGAAACTATTAGAGCACCTGACTGTTTCAAGAAAACCTTGTTACAACATTGTTAAATCAATCTATGACAAAACTGATGTCGCAGTTAGGTTCGCAAATAACATTACAGATACATTTTCCTCAAATATAGGGGTAAAACAAGGTGATACACTCAGCCCTGCCATGTTTAACATTTTCATAGATGACCTAAATTTTCAATCAACTATATGTGCACCTGTTACACTACAAAAAGAATAACTATCCCATCTGTTATGGGCAGATGACCTCCTCCTCCTGTCTGAAACCTCACTAGGCCTTCACGAATGTCTTAATAGTCTTAATAACTTCTGTAAGACATGGCACCTAAATATAAATCATTCAAAATCAAATTTTATGATCATACAAAAAGGGAAAAACCCCACAACCACTAAACTCTACCTAGATAACAACACAATTTCTCAAACCAATGCATACACGTATCTGGGTTGCACTATAAACTCGGCTGGAAACTTTACCGAAACTAAGACTGTACTCGGTAATAAGAGATCAAAAGCACTCTTCAGATTACACCAAGCTTTCTCGGGTGTCAATCCACCCCCACATATATGTACAGTCAGCTGTTTGATACACTAATTAAACCTATTTTACTCTATAACTGAAGTATGGGGCACGGAACTGCATGACAAACTAAAGAAACACAACCAAAACAAATTCTTTAACATATTGGAGTCTGAACCCTTTGAAAACCTACATATAAAATTCTGTAAAATTAATCTTCAAGTCCCACGAAACAGTGTTAACATTGCCTGCAGGAGTGAACTGGGGCGCTACCCACTTATAAATAGCATACATACAACTATCTGTAACTATTTTGTGTACTTAGAAAATGTAGAAGAATCAAGATCTATATTATACGATGCAGTATCCTGTAGCAAAGAGCTACAAACACAACACCGCATAGGCTGGCATGCTTATTTACAAGATATGCTTGATAGTAACAACATTGACAAAAGTCTATTAACGAACGCTAAAATTCACCCTAAATCAAAATCTAGTTACGTAGACCTAAACAAAACCCTTGACGACAGATATTACGAACACTTTAAAATTAAACTACAGAACTCTGAAAAGCTGCAAATATTTAAACACATTAAAAACAAATATGAAATGGCAAATTACTTGAAATATATAAAAAATACAAATTTTAGACAAGGTCTCATAAAACTACGTTTATGTGCTCACAGACTGGAAATAGAGGTAGGACGTTATAGGAATATCCAAAGAAACGACCGTATATGCAGGCTGTGCCAGAAAGAACCAGAAGATGAGATTCATTTTTTGACTCGATGTCCAATAAATATGCATCTAAGAAAAATACTATACTATAAAGTCGGTCAAATATGCTACGAGTTCACATTTCTGTCTGAACTGGAAAAATGTGTTTTCCTACTTGACAGCCCAGAACCAGTAACTCCAACTGTTGGGCAATTCTGCTATGAAATGTTCAACCATAGGCAAAATGAACTTACCAGACCCTCTATTACAACATCAACATGAATAAACACGTATACACCCTTGGTGACACTGCACACATTAAGCATACATGTCATATAACTATTACACGTATATAATCATTGTTATCATTATTATTATCATGTGTCTGTTTTTACCATTTTATATTCTAATTATGTATGTTGTCCAATGTATACCATGTTTATATGATTGATATATAAATAAATGATTTGATTTGTTATTTAAAAAAAAAAAAAAATGTACTGTTTACGAAATATGTAGTTGAAATGGAATTACGGTAATATATGTTACATTTAATTATTTATTGAGTATAAAGCCAAAACAAGGTTGTGAAAAGTGACTGTTGTCGACATTACTTAATACCAGAGGGTCTCCTATAGAAAGGGTGCGAAACACTGAAACATATTCTTCCGGCATTGTATTCCGTTTCCTTGTTGGCATGCGCATTAATGTCAACAAAAGCCAAATAATGGCACACGTGCAAAAATCAAGATTAAAGGCAAGAGCCATCGATAAAGATATCCTGGGATTGTTCTGGCAACTATCAGAAGGAAACGAACCGTCACGTATTGCTGCTGTATCGGAGCTTGTCTCCAAGTTGCTTCAAAAACAGACAAAGGTTAATTTTCAACTTTATCCACCTTCCTGGCTTCCAACAGCAGGCGATATATTTTTTTTAAATCTCGACGGGGGATGGTGGAGAGAGAGATAAACTGTTAACGGTCCACAGTCATGGCACATTATTAATACACAGTATATTTAAAAAAAACACATAAAAATTACATTATTAACATAAAAAACACAAAAAATACCACCTCAATTAATGAATTATTAATAAAGCGACTTTTTGTAAAACACTCATGGATAAAAACACTGAATCGACTGATCCCATCAATTTGACCCGCATCGATCCTGTGACATAACATTAGGTGAATTCCACTCATTCATTAGTAGGTTAGCATGGTGGGTACAGGCTAAAACGGAACCATTTTCTTTGGCAAAAACGGAACCTATCATGGCTAAAACGGCACCATATATAAATATTCTGTGTGTCTAATACTTCCATGCCCAATCATCCGCATCCCCAACTAACAGTAGTAAGCATTAAGTCGGATCTGTATGGTGAGGTTAATTACAACAAGAACAACAACAATACAGGAACAATACAACAACAAGGGAAAATGTTGTCTTTATAGAATGTGTAAAAATTAAGAAATGCATACACAGCTCACGTTTTCTTCCAATTTCTGGTGGTATCTTTGTTTTTACTTATTTTATTGAAAAAAATAAAAGTTCACAAGAGCTCTCCTCAGCAAGACTGGCATCTGGCTATTGTCAGAGGCGGCTCCCAATGGGAGCGTGCTTGAACAGTTATCTGATGGAAGCACGTAAATAAATTTACCTGACCTAAAGATTGTTTGTGCAACTATCAAAAGTGAAACTAAAACATATATTTTTTCTTTTACTAAATAACTTTTCATGTTGTTGAGTTTTTGTCTTATTTACTATTTAAAAAAAAAAAATCAATTATGGTGCCATTTTAGCCATCGTAGGTTCCGTTTTAGCCATACATTTCGGTGCCGTTTTAGCCAACGCAGGTTCTATTTTGTCCAATTTGGTTCCATTTTCGCTTGGTGCCGTTTTGGCACGGTTCCGTTTTAGCTATAACCTAGCATGGCAAGAGGGCTACACGCTAAAACGGAACCGTGCCAAAATGGACTCAATTTTCTTTGGCAAAAACGGAACCTATCATGGCTAAAACGGCACCATATATAAATATATATAACTTATCTTATTTTTAATTCATGATTACGGTTAGAGTTCAGAGCGATGAATATGGGTTGGGGGGGGGGATGAATTCGGAATTCATAGACTGGCCCACACTGTTTCTGTAATGTTACTACTAATATTAGTATTAGTATTATTACGTATTAATAGATTATAACGTGATGTAAATACATAAATTAAAAGTGCCAAGTGCATTACTACCTCATTCCCCAGCTCTCCTCGGCAAGATTGGCGTCTGGCTCTTGTCAGAGGCGGCTCCCAGTGGGAGTGTGCTTGAACAGTTATCCGATGGAAGTACGTAAATAAATTTACCTGACCTGAATATTGTTTGTACAACAATCAGAAGTGACACAAAAACATTTATTTTTTCTTTTAATAAATAACTTTTCATTGAGTTAAGTTGCTTTGTTAGGAATTTTTTTCCTTATTTACTATTCTTCAAATAAAATTCACTTATGTGCCGTTTTTGCCAACGCAGGTTCCGTTTTGTCCAATTTGGTTCCGTTTTCGCTTGGTGCCGCAGAGCCCTCAAAAGTACCTGGTCTCCGGCGGCAAATCGCCACCTGAAACAGCTTTTGCCACTGCCTACTTTTCGTTGATGGTTACCATGGTAAAAACAAAAGTGCTTTCTCTTCTTTAATAAAGTATCCTACAAAACGGATCCAAACAAGGTGCCAAAATAGTTGTTTATTTGTCTTGAAACGCGATTAGTTCACATCTAAATTGTTATTAAGCAGCGTTACCGTTTCGGGTGATGTGGTTGGTTCGTCGTTACACATGACTTTCAACATGGCTTTGCCCCTTGCTATCATCACTGTTGTAGCCTGCTACTTCTTAAACTATTGAGGGCGCTGGTGCCGTTTTAGCTATAACCCAGAAACAGCATGTAATGATTCTTTGGAAAATAGCTCATTCTTATTGTATATTAGTTTGGACATTCGGACTTGTCGCATGTGTCTGTCTATTCTAATGCTACCTCGATTAATGAGGAAGGAGGAGAAAATCTGTTAGGGATACTTCCCTGTTAGTTTGAACCGGAGTACACCGACGATGATCCGGCGAGCCAAATGCAGTCAGGCTATTTCAAGTATTTGCAGCATAGAGCCCGGACATCTTCAGGAGACTAAAGACAAAATGCAAATATTAATGCTGAGATGTACATTGTTCATATCTGGCACAAAGATATACCTCAACACGATGCATTTATATATGTTAAAAAAATAAATGTAGGAAAACTATTTATTAGAAAAAATACTAACATTAACTAATGACTGGATAGCATTTAAATAATTAATGTATTGCAATTATTATTAAAAACATTAAATATATTAAACAAGGTGCATTCTTTTGTTTGTTGTTTTGTTTAACGACGCACTCAACACATTATATTACGGTTATATCGGCGTCGGACATGTGGTTATGTCGAGAAAAAACCCCAGTGGTTAGCTGACGGGGATCAATCCTAGACCGACCGTGCATCAGACGGGCACTGTACCACTGGGCTATGCTGCCCGCTAAGGTGCATTCAGTCAAATCATGACTTGGTTACAGAGACTTATTTGCAAAAGCAATACATGTCTACAGATTTCGCAGACATCAGTAGCTCAGATAGCATGTGACACAGTCGGCTCATTACAAGATCAAGGAATCTAAGTGGTTGTGTATGTACTGCCAATATGCTATGGTATCTGTTATTATCTAAAGACATTGTTAAAGAGGTGTTTTTAAACGTCGGATGCATATTTGTTCCTAATTGTTCCTGAAAATGTTTGATCCGATGGTGTAAATGTCGCAGTAACAATGGTGGTTGTAGCAAGGTCTGACTGTATTTGTTAAAGCAATAAATGTAGGAAAAATATTTTTTCGAAAAAATCACATTAATATTCGGTAGGCCTATCTGTTTTTGTCTTCATGCAATGTTCGGGATATCGTTATATACCAGAGGTGGGGAAAAGCCCTTTTTTGCTGGTCTGGGACCGATTATCGATCTCTGAGACAGAAAATATTTTTTTAAACATGCGTTTGCCGTTCCCACTTTTGCCATTCTTGTCGGTCCGAAGCACCTGTCCATTTCTATTATTGGAACAATGTCCTATTCGTCAAGTGGACCGGCCTGCTCAGACATCGGGATCTCGTGCATGATTTAAAATAATTTATAAATAGTGGTCAATATGGGTGGTGTTTTAGACGTTTGTGATTTTAAAGTCTGCCTAAGTATATTGCCAGTCACTGAAGTCGGACCTACTGTTGTGTCAATCGACTGCCACTAGGCTACAGATTTCTCAAAGTCACTGAGCCCGTCAAGAGATTAAAAAGACGTTAACAATAGCACAATTCTTTGTTTGAGAGCCACCAAGGTATTACACTCCAATTAAAACAGGACCAGAATCTGCAGCTGGTTACAATCAACACCTATGCACAGAGTTCTGTCGGCTTGAGTGTCTTAGAAGTTGGAGGCAAGAGGCTTTTCAATACAAACTGCTTAAAATAGCATAAAATGTACTGAAATAATCTATAAATGTATTTATTGTTGACCAATAATTATAAAGGATTTTAAAATTAACTACAGGCTTCCACGTCTCTTTTTTTTTAGCAAGTAGGAGTAACCAAAACAGCTACATTTAGTTTGCTCTAGAGCCAGAAGAGCTCAAATTTTATCCAATCAGTGATGACGTTATTACTCTCTTTGTCTAAAACTTTGGCTAGCTTAGGCTGTCAAAACGCTTCTACGATGCGATCTTTTATTAATTTTCAGAACACGGTACTGAATACTCATACTTTTTATACATATATGGGAATTAAAATTAATAACTTTTTAACATATATAAATGCATCGTGTTGAGGTGTATCTTTGTGCCAAATATGAATAATGTACACCTCAGCATTAAAATCCGGGCTTTGTTTTGTGGATACAGGCTTAGAACAGGCAAGTTCTTTAACAAAACTTTTGATGCCATTCTCATCAACCATCTTAGATAATTGTTGTAATCCCCAGGTGTGAAGTGGTCACTGCAAATCGAATCCCATCTTGACGGTCCTTTCCAATACGCATATGTTCGGTTTAACAACTGCTTCAGTGCAGACAATGTCTGTTTGTCTTTTGGAAAAATATGTCAACTTCTTTTGCCTTTAACTGCAGCTTTTGTTCATCCATACACCAAACAGTGGTTCACCAAAATAATATTCCAAACATACAATTCAATTCAATAGAATAACATTTCCGCATTTAAAAAATATTTATGTTCCACTTCCATGTAAAATGACCAAAAGGCTGTGAATCACACATTCATGTTATGCCGGTTAGCACGTCATGGGGTCACGTGACTTGGACTCGGAGTTTAGAGGCTTTTTGGCAGGCGATGGGAAAAACATGACTTTTCATTGTGAATATATTAAAAATGGGTAAACAATTTTTTTTTTTATTGATACTTCATATATATTGAACAGATTCCATAAACAAGCAAAATGGCAGACAGCATGTATTTTACCCTATGTGATCTTAGCCAAGTTGATATCGGTGACATTGTTACAGTCTTGTATGTGCAATCTGTGTCGCTGTAATGGTTTCTTCACGATTTATGTCTGGACAAGATTGGGGGGAAATCTAATGGTAATTAAAAGTTGGAGAGTAATTTATCGTAGTTTAGAAATATTTTGTTTATAAATATGTCTTCATCTTGTTTGTTTTAGGATGAGTTTGCCACGGTGCTGCAGTATGTGTTACAAAGACTGGTCAAGGGTCTCGCCTCGGGAAGGAAGTTCGCACGACTTGGCTACTCCATGGCTCTTACGCAGGTTACTGCTCTTGGTTTTTAAACGTCAAGAAGTTTTTGGTTATAATAATATAAATATAATTGTTTTTCAAACATTAAATTGTATGAAAACAAGTGGACAAAACTTTCTGTTACATTCATTACAATTCAAACTCTTCCCATTGGTCCAGCCGAAGTAAAGCGAGTTTATTCATTTCTCGAAGGAAGGAATCGTTGTTTTGTTTAAGGACATACTCAACACATTTTATTTATAGTTATATGATGTCAGTTAAGGACCTCACAGATATTAAGAGAGGAAACCCACTGTCACCACTTCATGGTCTACTCTTTCCAATTAGCAGCAAGGGATCATTTTATATGCACCATCCTACAGACAGGATAATACATACCAGCCTTTATTACACCAGTTGTGGAGCACTGTCTGAACCGAGAAATGGCCCAATGGGCCCATCAATTGGGATCGATCCCAAACCGACTGTGCATCAATCGCATTACCACTGGTCCCGTCCCTAATTTGTCGATGAACAAAAGTTGTCACTTTATATTGGTATTTTGTCTTCTTGAGCATATGCTAAACTTATGCGTTCAGATTCAATTCATATAAATTACAAATCCTAAATCAATGAAACTTGTACTTGCATTGATGAATTTACCCCCTTTTAAAATTTATGTTTTCTAAAAATAATGTTTAACTCAATAAATGTTTGGGTTGTTTTTTTATCTCAATATACATCTTATAGTCCGTCATATAATCCTATTAAAAATGTTTTTTTTGTACATAATTTCAGTTTAGTTTGAGATAAGAAAAGTAAATATGTTTTGGAAACAAATTAAAAAAAAGACATTTACAAATCAGTCGGCTCAGAGATTTTGTTGTAAATTTCATGAAAAAAAGCTTGCTCTGTGGGATGGTAGGGCTTTAGATAGCAATAAAGTCGAGGCAATAAACATTGTGCCTAAACTACAGATGCCCAAAATAATCATGCCTAAATTAAGTATAAATATACTGACCTCAAAATATCTCACCTGAAAACCACTGAAATATTAAGTTTATTTTCATTAAAACAGCTAGAAATGCATTTCGGAATATTGACAACTCTCCAGTAGCTGTTATAATGATAGTATTGACCTAAAATGACCTTCCTGTTCTTAGAAAAAAAGTCCCCGTTGTGCCCAAATTAGTGAGATCTAAAGCCCTGGATGGATTATAGGTACGTCACTGGTTTATTTCCTCACCTAGCATTAGTTCATAAATGATTGTATTTTATTGCTATTATATGAAAAAATTAAAATGATACATTGACCAAGTGTAAACACATTAACATCATTGATGATTTCAGGTTTTACGAGAGTTTGAGATGATCACAGTTGAAGATGTCCTGCAAATGTCGGAGAAATGTCTGACATTAAAACACAATTTAACTAAA
>JAECMU010098184.1:0-14795 GCA_016106625.1 Dracogyra subfuscus | reverse complement strand
GTTTAGTTCTAAACATAATTAAGCGCATAATGATAATGGCGGCCATCTTTGTTTTTTTCCCTCTTGCGGTTAGCTTAGGTAGAATTTTTGGAATGTTTGCAGATTATGACTCTGGAAGCATCAATAAACCTTCACTGAAAAATTCAGCTTTCTCTATTTTTTTTCCAGCTGCCCATATACTTTTGACCTAATGCTCCTGTACTATAAACAGTGATGGGTCTATGCTGTACATACATTATTTTATCAGTTTTATATCATTTAAATGTTCTGTTTTATAAATCTTTTTGGTCTTATTTGTACAGATTTTTTAACGCTTGTTAACAACACATTTTTATGAAATAGAAATATTTTCCACCTAGATCTTTTAAACTTTTGATCTACGGTTGACGAAAGTCACTTTTCGCACCCTTGGTTTTGGCATTGTACACAATAAATATAGCATATCTTACCGTATTTTCACAAAAAAATCAATATTTCGTAAAAGGTACAACTTTAAAATCACAATATTTTTTCAAACACATTCAGGTGCATTAGTAATGTTCAAACAAATAAATTTCACCACAATTGTGCATTGAAATTTGTCCAGCATTCTTAAAACAAAAACATCATGTACCCTGTTTATGGATATTGTAAGGAGATTCAAAGTGACGTCATTAGAATACTGATGTCATTCAAATTAAATTCATAATTAATTATATAATTACAATTCTTCGTTGCAATAAAATGAAAACTGGCCTGCTAACCTTGACCAATGTCAAATTTCTATAACATGCAGATGTTGTTTACAGATCAGTATTTTTGTTATTTTTCATAATTCTGGACACAATATTAATTTAAGTTTTAAAGTTGAAGAAATAAAAATACCTTTGGTCAAATATGTCGTATAAAAACATTAACATTGGATATGTTTTATTTATTGTGTATGGAGCCAAATCGATGATCTGAAAAGTGACTGTCGTCGACCTTAGTAATAATGTTGTAACAATCCAGTATGTTGCTCACTCATCAGAAAAGTGACTATATAATAAATATTCTAATGGCTGTTTTCAATAAGCTTTTTAATTTCTTAAGATTTGAATGGATTTTAAAAACTGTTTAATGTGCAATATGTTTAAAAACAAAATGGAATATCATTAGCACTTTTAATGTTAAAATACTATGAGTTATTTGAACTAGTTTTATGAAATTCTTGAAAACCTTGTTGATGATTCAGTGTTTTCTTTGTCCATAAGGTCATCAGGTGTCCCATGCAATATTTAAAATCTATGGCAGCACCAAATTTGATTGTCTCGGAGTTTGGCAACATTTCAGAGTTGTTGTGGTAAGAAAGTGTGATATGGAATTTTAGTTTCATATCGACCCAAGCAGATTGCGAGTTCAGTTTTCTATTTCTGTCAGCCAAACGACCGGCGCGTTACGCGTCTGGTGCCCTTTTTTGACTGAGTAGAGATAGGTTTTGTAGAGAACATGCAGTCTGCCGTCTCTCTCTATTGTCTGTCTCTCCCAGTTGGTTACGTTTGTGAAATATTCTTTTGTTTGCACATGCAGACCGATTGTGAAGTGCTGACAACCAAAATCAACAGTCAGTCTGTCAGTAATTCACTTTCTTCTGGAAGTGCTTATGAAATGATTTTTGCAAAATAATTAACTGCTACTTTAGTTTTATTTATTTTTGGTACTTGTTGGTATTACTTTGTTTATTAAAAAAATGTTGGTTATATAATGTAACAGTGTGTCTGTACATGTACTCAGGGCTTCTAGAATTTATATAAAAATCCACTAGCCATGGGATCAGTGAAGTTTTAAATTTACTAGCCACGATAAAAAAAATTCACTAAAGGCCTTCTCACATTAATACAGCATGTAAGTAGCATGCTGGCGGCAAAACGTAACTTCCAATGAATTACCATTTACATAGCCACACTAGTGCAGCGTTTCGACAGTGCATCAATGTTGTTTTTTTATTTTATATCGTTCCAAAAGTGATTTTGGCTTCTAGATTATGGTAGCCCCACTCTCATGGCTAGTGATACACAGTGTTGGGCTAGTAAATAACTACTATTGCTATGCCTGACATTTAGTAAATTTTTGTTTTCAAATGTTGCAGTTACGTCTATTTTGTAAATTTGAATAATAAAAGTCCCCACCCACACCCCCAGTGTTAGTGTTTATAAGCTCTATCTCCCTCTTTAGGTGACATATCTGATTATTACTATTATTTAGTAAAATTGTATCATCTTAAAGTAAAAAAATTGTATCATCTTAAAGTAACTTATGGTTAGTGAATTTTTTATCATGGCTAGTAAATTTAAAAAAATCACTGATCCCATGGCTAGTGGATTTTATATAAATTCTAGAAGCCCTGCCTTAACTTTGATGCAGTCTAAAGCCCTGTCTGTTTTTTCTCATGTTTTGTCATTTCGTACATGTATTCTCTGTGAATAGAAACAAAGAAAGAAATGCTTTATTTAACAACACATTCAACACATTTTATTTATGGTTATATGGCATCAGACATATGGTTAAGGACCACACAGATTTTAAGAGGAAACCCACTGTCGCCACTTCATGGGCTACTCTTTCCGATTAGCAGCAAGGGATCTTTTATTTGCTCTTCCCACAGGCAGGATAGCACAGACCATGGCCTTGTTGAACCAGTTATAAGGATCACTGGTCCGCGCAAGTGGTTTACACCTACCCATTGAACCTTGCGGAGCACTCATTCAGGGTATTCTCTGTGAATACTGCAGTAAAGAAAGATAGATACAATTTCAGTTAGCTTTTGGCGTCACATTAATTTTGTTTACTTACAATTTTAAATCTGTTGCTATGTTAAGAATACTTAACTTAGAGATCTACAAATTTCACTGAACGTATAGTAATGTTTGTGAAATATTCAAATGACAGTCCCCATGTGTTTTATGGAATTGGCTGAAACATGTGAGGACTAATTTTAATATTTCATAAACATTACTGTATTAAAATAATATTAAACTTACTGTCCCTATATGTTTTAGCCAATTCCATATTCAGTAGGGTTTTTTCGGGAGTGTTGGGTGAGGACACTCAATATATAGTTGAATCTTGGTAGCTCGAACCCTGTCAGTGCTCAATAAAATGTTCGACCTATCGGGTAGTTCGACCGAACCATTCGGTTAACAACATGTAAGTGCAACTCATGAATGCGTATTTGTTTCGAGCATTACAGTGTGTTCAATAATATGACGTCATCATGATTAAAAATTTTAATTTGACGTCACATTTTAAACAAAATCTTTGAAAACATTACGCCCAGGTACACAAGTCTTATTGGCTTGTAAGCAAATGACCTATCCACAGCAGCACATTACCCACACACCTTGCAAATTGCATACCATTATTAACCAGGTTAATAAAGTAAATTATCACATGGGTTTATAAGATGGAGATCATGGGTAAGTTATAGGATAAATTATAATAAGCACTATGATTTTAAGGTTTCGGCCACATGGCTTTTGTAAAACAAATAGGAGTTACGTTTAGCAAATCACACTGAACTAAATTGTATCTATGGCTGATTTGTTTTTTAATTGTCTCTGAAGAAGAAAACAATTGCCAGTTGGATTGGTGACTATATGTATATTTTTAACTCGTCTTGCATTTGGCAACTGGATTAGTACCCTCCATTTTTTAATAATATAAAATGTTTTGATTGTTCAAGCTGGTGTTGCAGTCAGTTCACATGCTTGATACAGGTTTGCTGAAAAATATGTATGATTAATTAGTCCAAAAAAGTACTTAAGGCATACTGTCACAGACCACTGATCTGTTTCATGGCTTAACAAAGTATTACTTAAAAATATATATATTTGATTTGTCCCTGAACATACTTTATTCATCCATCTACGTAACCACCATACTCCACTTATTAATAATCTTTAAAAATTTTTTTGAATTATGCAGTAGTCCATAATTCAAAAACTAACATTGCTTAGAGGGTTGACATGGATTTTACACCATCATGGTGTAGTTTAAAAGTGATGCAAAAGTTAGATTTGGTCTGTAAACATTAATGTAATTTTGATTTATTATAAATTTTTATGGAAATAAGGTCCTTAAATCTGTGACAGTATGCCTTTAAAGGGAACAAAATAAGAAGCTTTCAGTAAATCAAATGAAATATTTTTATAACATGTCAACAACCATACCTCATACATGTATCTCTAACCTTGTTGAGATGGTTGACATGGATTTTACACCATCATGATGTAGTTAAAGTGATGCAATAGTTAGATTTGGTCTGTGAAAATTAATGTAATTTTTATTTTGTATTCATTAAAAGAGAAATAAGATCCTTAAATCTGTGACAGTATGCCTTTAAGTCAACCAGCCACATTCACTGTATTTTTTTTTTTTTCTTCAGTGGGTTACTGGCAGCCACCCATTGATTTGGAAGCAGCCAATTCAGTCCAGTCTCTGCTGGATGAATCCAGGCAAGAGATGTCAGAAAGGGAGACGGCGTCTGCCGAGGATGTGGACGGGGATAGTAGGATGACTGATAAAGATGGTGAGAACGTCATAAGTTACAGCTCCAAGCACCCGGCGATGCACCTGAATGAACTGAGGTCTGGCTTGAAGTACGAATTCAAAGGAGAGAATGGAGAAGGCAAGGAGAAAATCTTTGAGGTACGTACTGTTTGGTTATTGTTTCAGTAGGGTTTATATAATGGGGTAACAGGCGAGCTTCAGCGAGCCTGTTACACCATTATCGAACCGAGCCAAATAACAACGATATCAAAACGTAACCTGGTATTTTGTTTTATCATGCAACCCTTCTTAACCATACTTTGACTGTTTTTAATAAAAAATAAACACATGATTCTCCCACTAACAGCTGCTGGCGTAAATACGTCACAGACATCAGGCGAAATCAACTTCCGCTGGAAATGGTTTGATCATGTGCAGATACTTTCCGCTATCGATGTGCCGTAAACATCGACGCGAAACTACTTGTTTTGTCATTTAAAAGTTTAATTTAAAGCGGGACATTTGAAAAATAAAAAGTATTCTAATGGTACAGTAAATATAACGGGTTTATTTATGTAGTTCAACATTGTTTTTCTGGAAATGAATGTTCGTTAAATTAGGTGGCATGTAGACTTGCCATACGCAAAATTCATTTCCTAATGACTAGATAACACATACATATTATTAGGCATTGACTATATAACACTTCAGATTATCATGTAGGTGTTAGCAGGTAACTGGAAGCTTGGTTGCATGATAAAATTAATTAAACTTATCATTAATGTTTGACTTTCTTAACTCTTTAACTCAAACAAAACCTTCTTTTTTCTGGGGGAGGCCCCCCCCCCCCCCCCCATACCCCCTGTTGACTGTAGTTGCATTCGATTCCATAGCGCCATACCCAAATATTTATTTCTGGCAGAAACACTGGTGAGTGTTGTCAGATACCAGGTTATAAATGTAGCACGATTCTGTAATTCCATGATTACCAGATTTTGGGTCGGAAATCTAAGATGATGAGACTGAATGCCATAATGTCTATCTTTATTTGGGTGAAATCCTAAAATTAATTTAAATTTTTTTTAAAATCAATATCTGGATATGTTGAATTTTGTTTTAGCCAACCGAAAATGTTGTTGTCACTTATAACAATGAGCAGTTGGCTAATGTGATAAAGCATACAATTATGTAATTAGTCGGCCCGACTTGTCGCATGCGATCGAAACGTATTGTGAAAACACTTAAAGTAGAACATGTCCTATTTCTCATGATGACTGGCGTCGTGGTTAGGCCATCTGTCTACAAGCTGGTAGATACTAGGTTCAGATCCCAGTTGAGGCATGATATTTTTAATCCAGATACCGACTCCAAACTGTGAGTGAGTGCTCCGCAAGGCTCAATGGGTAGGTGTAAACCACTTGCACCGACCAGTGATCCATAACTGGTTCACCAAAGGCCATGGTTTGTGCTATCCTGCCTGTGGGAAGCGCAAATAAAAGATTCCTTGCTGCCTGTCATAAAGAGTAGCCTATGTGGCAACAGCGGGTTTCTTCAAAAACAGTGTCAGAATGACCATATGTTTGACGTCCAATAAATGATGATAAAATAAAAAAATCATTGTGCTCTAGTGTCGCCGTTAAATGAAACAAACTTTACCTTACTTTGTTTACAGATTTCGGTCATAGTGGATGATGAAGAATACGTTGGACAAGGCCCCAACAAGAAGATCGCCAAGTTGGAGGCAGCAAAAAATGTTCTTGAGAAGAAGTTCAACATTATCTATGATCCAGAGGCAGCTGGTAAGTCAATTCTTTTCCTAGGTCTTCTGTACACACGAGTTGTTAAATGAGCAAAATGCGAGTTGATGAAAATATTAAATATTTCTCCTTTCAGCATCACCTGTCGTCAAATAAATGCATATTCCCCTAAGGATAGTAGTCTGGTTCGAACATCCCAGCAGCCAATGGTAATGTCTAAAATTCTTCTACGGCATCCTCCTTCCTGTTATGGTCATGGTTATGGCCTGTTATTTCATTCTTTTTTCTTTACTCTTGTGGGAGGGGGGGGGGCATAGCCCAGTGGTATAGCGCTCGCTTTATGCGCGGTTGGTCTGGGATCGATCACAGTCAGTGGGCCCATTGTGCTATTTCTCACTTCAGCCAGTGCACCACGACTGGTACATCAAAGGCCGTCGTATGTGCTATCCTGTCTATGGGATGGTGCATATAAAAGATCTCTTGCGGCTAACTGAAAAGAGTAACCCATGAAATGGCAACAGTGGGTTTCTCTCTCAATATCTGTGTGATCCTTAACCATATGTCTGATGCCATATAACCGTAAATAAAATGTGTTGAGTGCATCGTTAAATTTCTTATTCTTCACTCTTGTGGTCCGGATGTCTTTACTTTTAGCATTTGTTTGAGGACAGGTAATGTATATATAAAAGAGATAACATCACAGGTTTCCTCCGTATTGTGTTTGATATAATTACTACCCCACACCTTTTATATTTGCCTGTTGCTGTATAAAATGATTCAGTGTGTTTATCCCCACCCCCACCCCCAATTTGGGTGTCCCTGACAATAAAAAATCTTGGCTATTCCAATGCTAGAGCTGACAGCTAAAAAAGTCTTGGATAAATCTTATTTATGGAAGATATTACTTACTGCTCTGAGAATAACTGAAAGATTCTATTTAAAAACAAATCCTTAAGATTCTGTGAAATTCCAGATTTAAATGCTAGAGCAAGCTGTTGTAGCACATGCCTGTCCTGAGCACAAGAGCCAGTCGAGCTCCTTCGTCCAAAATTAAAAGAAAAATTAAAAGAACAATGTGTTCCTTTTATGGTGATGTGTGTGTGTGTTATTGGAAAAAGTCTATACAGACTGACTTTACAGACTGAATCAACTGTTGCAAAAGTTAAAACAGACTGAGTTCAGTTATCACAAGTATTTATTTTCTTGATGCAGTGAAGTTAATAACATCTGGAACTTTGCTAAAATTACACAATATTGATATTGTTTCTAAGGACCTTGACACTGGGACCAATGTTATGGTTATAGCAAAAAAACATATAATATACACCAACTGGAATGAGGTTGCGAGATGTAACCTAGTGGTAAAATGTTTTTTCCGTTATAAACAATGAGAAGAACAATCAGAAACAGTGGAACGGAGGCAGGAGTAGCTTCAGTGATGAATGCAGAGTATGAATATCTAAATAATCATCAACAAAAAAGACAATTTTCTACGACAATAATAAAATATTGAAGAGTGTGGTGCCAAAAAAATGGCATGTACTGCACATGGATAAAAAGACCATATGTGCCACTTTGCCTACAACTAAAAGATGATGACATTGTTATCATGAAATGACTCTATGCTACATTAAAATGCAAAGAGGATTTCAAGAAAAGGGTCACATGGATTGAAAAACCATTGACAAAAATGACTAACTGCATAAACAAAGCCGTCGTGGAGTATCTGGGTATATTTCCAGAAACCCCGAGTGTGCACGCGAATTGCAAAATGGCAGGAAATGAAAGGTCGTAGAAACATTTATTCCGATATGTTATTAAATGCAGGTGATTCACTAGAAGCACATCACAGTCTGAAACAAGTACAGAAGATAAAACATCGAATCGCTTGCGTAAAATAATAAGATAAGAGATACTGCACATGGAATACAGACCGTATTCAATACGTTGAATGACCACTCATTTGTCCAGGAAGTGCTTGGAAATAAGAGCAAGCCACCAATGATGATTCTGTACACAGAAGACCCAACTGAACAACCATATAAAGAATTTCTTTTACTGGGGGTCGACCGCACCTTCAACGTTAGCCCATGTCATCTTACCATGAAAGTATTCAAACAAACAGACTTGCTTCGATTGTCAATGCAGTCACACCCCCATCATGGTGTAGGACCCATTATTCCTACATATGATGGCAGCTGCGAAACTGATCGTCATATTAATATTCAGAAAGGATGGCCTACTTCAGACAAACGATTCCGTGGAATCGGCCGATTTCAAACGCGGAATTTGCCTCTGTCAAATGCGGATTTTCGGTGGCTCTATATATTATGACAACACCACATAATGAATAAAATTAAAATTAATATAAAAACATTTAGACCAATACCGTCTCAAATAACATTTTATTGGGAGTAACAGTGCAGTGTAAATTAAAACAAAAATTCTTTACAAATTCTTCAAACTCTTCTTTTTTTTCTTTTTCTGATACATGTTTTAAGGCAGTTGATGTAACATCCAAGGTAATCATAATGACACAGCTGTAAATAATACATGATCAGGGGACCATTTTACAAAGCGATCTTAGTGCTAAGATTACCTTAAGCGCATGGCTACCTTATAGATTTATGCTGATCTTAGCGCTAAGATCGCTTCGTAAAACGGAGCCCAAGGCTGTATCTATGCACAAAGCAGAGTTGAAAGGGCATTTGGCAAAATAGTGGATGATTCGTAGTGCCTAGTCTATAAGAGAACAGCCACTTCTGAGGAAATCATTTGATGGAGATTTCACCCCTCTTGCATTGCCATAAAGTTTATTCCATCCCTCTTTCATCGCCACAAAGAGGACTGCTACTCTACTTTTACTAGAGCACACGCCGTTCTACCTGTAGTCTCTTTGTACTGTATTATAGTTTACCCTGTATTAAAAATGAGATTCAGTATGTATAATTTAATGGTACTTTGTAAAGAGATTTCTTTTTTCATTTTGTTTTTATTTGAGTTTGTATAGGTTTAAAATTCAATAACATGTTTTTATATGAATTGTAACTTTATTCATTATGAAGTTAAATGCCAATTCACTGGTTTTCTTCAACCCAAAATGGACTATATATGGTGTGCACATGCTTATTATTCAATAAAAAACACTATTTTTTATTTTGGCTGTGCACTTAAATTCCAATGTGATAATTGGAGGGCTAATTGAATTTGAGAAGGGCCAATACAGTATTTTTCAACTGGCCTTGCTGGCGACCATGGTTTTCATGTTAATTTTTAACCCTACTACTGACCTCATGGTTTCTGAAATTAACATCATTCTATGTCACTATAATTGACATCACTAAAGTTTATTGTTGACATGGATTGTGGAGATTACAATTGTATTACGGTATATCTTCGCCTGTAAGTCAATCCTGCCTATAAGTCGACCCCCCCTTTCTCTGGTAATACAATCAGCATTTTTTTATTTGACCTGCTTATAAGACGACCCAGTTTCTGTGGCAAGTTGTTCTTGACATTATTAAATGATGACAAACATATAATTCTTATTATGATATTGTGGTAAAAGATTTTCACTTCACAAACAACTAACATTGCCATACTTCGTTTGTGACTTAAGTATTTCCTCCATATTAGTATGAGCACCTTCTGTATTGTTACGTTTTATAGTAACATGAAACATGGTTTTCATTTGAAGCTAAATTTATGTAAACAAATACAACAAACAAGGTAAGTTCTTTTATATATACATTTTTACTACAGTTTCTTTTTAATAATATTTCATAAATACAACATGGTTACGGTATAAAATATCGTACTAATTTTTCGCTAACACTGAATTCACATTCTGCGGCACGGTCATTGTTTTCTTCGGCAAAGACAATACCCGGTAACCTTAAGCTTGGATGCTGCATCATAAGAATTCCGTTTACGTTTCGGTATGATTGTTGATGAAAAATATTGTGGCAATGAAAAAAGGTATACAAATAGCTGTGACGATCGACAAATTAATAAAGTAATGTTTTATGTATATATAAATTATATCCAAATTAATTTGTGTAATGGATTACTGCACCAATAAAACAGTCGGTGTTGCCTAATTAATATTCATTAGGTTTGTACGTAATTGACTACTGTGCCAATGAAACAAGCCGGTTTTGCTTATTTAATATTCATTAGGGTGGCCTCGTTTTCATTGGTGTCGGGAGCACACGAGGTCGGTAACTATTGTTTCGGGAGCAGGAAGTTTAGTAAGCCGCGATTTGTTCCTACCGGTCCCGTCTGAACAGAACAGAACAGAACAGAACTTTATTACACTCAGGCCGTTGCACAACGGCATATGAGGAACATGATATATAAATTGTGATGACAAGATAGGGTTTACAGGAGACAATAGTATAATGGTATTAATACAAATGCAGTACAGGAATAGAGATAACACTATGATACAGGTACAATAGAATAATAATAGCGGGCAGCATAGCCCAGTGGTACAGTGCCCGCCTGATGCGCAGTCGGTCTAGGATCGATCCCCGTCAGCTAACCACTGTTTTTTTCTTTCTCGACATAACCATATGTCCGACGCCGATATAACCGTATTAATAATGTGTTGAGTGCGTCGTTAAACAAAACAAAAAACAAAACAATAGAATAATAAAGGCAGTAATAAAATACAATTAGAATGAAGTAATGTAATGACACATTGTTGTAATTACTACCAACATGTGCTAATCATACACGCACGCACATATATATATACACATACTTGGGTAGTGAATAGACATTGTAAATAATTATAGGTCAGTGTTCTTTTAGGATTTACTACATTTATCAATAATTTCTTTTATTAATTTACATAATTTCTTGAGAACACTTATTTTACTATTCGTCATTAGCTTTTTAAATTTCAACGTACTTGGTTTAATATAATAATATGGCTTAAGCAAATGTTTACGGGAGTTAGTGAAATAAGTACATTTGAATAAATAGTGGAATTCGTCTCCAATGTCATTATTGTTACATAATGTGCACGTTCGATCTTCTACTGGGGTGTTGTTCCAGCGCCCTATTTCATTGGTAAGTAGTGGTTAGATGTTCTAAACTTGAGTAATATAGTCCAAAATGTTTGTGGTAATATAATAAGATATTTTTCTAATCTAAGATTTTCCTTAAATATAGTGTACGTTTTACCTCTTGATGATAAAGCTATGTTACTATTCCATTGTTGTAAATACTGATCGTTTTGTCTTAATTTTACTTGCTTAAGAAGCATGTTTATGGATGAAAAGTTCCGTGACATCCAAACATTTGTCATGCCTAGCTGGTTAAATATATCTTCGACCAATTGTGTCCATTTATAGCTATATCCATTAACAGAAGAGTCGTGTAACATTAATTCATGCAGCAAAAACGGTGATTTTGTTTGTTTACCAGATACGATACGGGCCCAAAAACCAATAATTCTTTGTTGAATAATTAATTTAAGGGGTCTTCTTCCTAGTTCTCCGTATAACATGAATAGAGGGGTGCCTTTCTTTACTGGTAAGATGTGTCTTAAAAATTGTATATGAATAGTTTCAGATTTAACGACTGTTGGTATGTATATACTAATCTAAATAAGTTTAGCATTTGTTAACGTGATGCACAATTGATCCAATTCTATTGCAGATTTAACGACTGTTGGTATGCATATACTAATCTAAATATGTTTAGCATTTGTTAACGTGATGTACAACTGATACAACCCTATTACAGATCTAACAAATATTGATACGTAAATACTACTCGAAATAAGTTTAGCATTTATTAACCTGATTTATGACTATCACGAGCCTATTGCAAGTTTAACGACTACTGATACGCGTATACTACTCGAAATACGTTTAGCATTGGCTAACGTAACATAAGCCTATTGCAGGTGTGACTATTGATACTTGTGTACTACTCGAAATAAGTTTAGCATTCGTTAACGTGACGTACGATTAAAATAAGCCTATTGCATGTTTGACTATTGATACGTGTATACTAATCGGAATAAGTTTAGCATTTGTTAACGTGATGTACGATTATCACGAACCTATTTCAGGTTTAACGATTATTGGTACGTGTATACTAATCGAAATACGTTTAGCATTTGTCAACGTGATGTACGATTATCACGAACCTATTTCAGGTTTAACGACTATTGATATGTGTATACTACACAAATAAAGTTTATAGTTTGTTAACGATGACCGATTGACACAAACCTATTGCAGATCTAACGACAGTGATGTATGATTGATAATCCTATTGTAATTTTAATGTCGTATATATATGTATACTACTCGAAATAAGTTTAGCATATGTTAACGTGCTGTATGATTAATAGTATTGTTGCGCGTTTACCGACCAGTGATACGTGTATACTACTCCAAACAGGTTAAACATTATTTAACGTGCTGTGCGATTGACCACATCTTTGCAGTGTAGTAATCGAAGCAAGTTGTGTTAACGTGATGACCAATTAATTAAAAAAAACCTATTGCAGTTCTAACTGCTAATGGTATACGTGTAATACTCAAAACATATTTATCATAATAACGTGATGTATGATGAACAACCATTTTGCAATTTTAACGATTAATGGTATACGTATAATACTCAAAACATATTTATCATTTTAACGTCATGTATGATCAACAACTATATTGCGATTTTAACGATTAATGCTATACATGTATACTATTCGAAATAAATTAAGTATTTGTTAAAGTGGTGGATCATTAACACTACTATTGCATTTGTAACGAGTAATGGACCTATATTACTCAAAACAAATCAAGTATTTTTTAATGTGATTTATGATTAATAATCAGTGTAATTTGTAATGCTTAATGGACATTGTAATCGAAACAAGTTTACCATTTTAACGTGGTACGATTACCCCCACCCCCCACCCCCTGCCCATTTTTATTTTTAAACAAGAGAAAAAAAAGACAAAACAACAAGGAGTTTTGATCATAGATTTAATAAAGTGTTGTTATGATGTTAAATTAAAAGCCGTTTTTGTAAAACATAAAAGAAGGTATGTAATAAATACAGAATTTCACATATGTTGTTGTTTATTACACTCGTTTATTTTGCGAAAGAATATACAACTATGATCAAAACTCCTTTCATGGATTCATTTTAACGTTAAGAATCATACTCTGCGGCAGCCTTGTGTAATGTTTCAAATACGATATGACGTCATTTGTAAATCATATATGACGTAAGTAAATAAAAGGCATTAACTGCAGTAAAAAGGAAAAAGAGGATTCCCCATTTAAAAATTCCGGTCCAGATTGCACATATGTGCGATAAAGAATAAATTTGTTGCACGGTTTCAAAAGGTCTTTATCTCTATAGTAAGATTAAATATATATGTAATAATCTAAACGACAAAACCATGGCGCAGTCAAAATCGTATCTCTGCACAAGGTTGCACACCACCATTTATTTTCCAATGGATCTACATGCTAATATTGCCTCGGATTAAATTGTGTAAAAAATAGCATGATATCGCAAGGATTAAGTGACTACCAATTGTTGAACCTACAGTCACTTGTCGACTGGCATGCAAAAAATCAATACGGGTTGACCACAACAAAATTTCATTATCCATCCAAATGGCGGGGCCCCGTCTCATTTTGCTATTGTGCACCCATTTCCATCTGACCGCACAACGCACTTACAAATGCTTTTCCTTAGTAATGACAATACCAAATAATGTACAAATACTGGGTCATTTCATTACTACAAAGGTCAATCTACCTGTAATCATCAAGGAAAACTTTGAAAACTAAATATTTCTATTTATTATTATTTTTCTAATGAGGACCTATTTCCTAAACCGAACTATATCAACTGCTACAACTAGTAACGACACGACAAAGCTACAACTAGTAACGACACGACAAATGGTGGTGTGGTGCCACAAGGCAGAGTCCAGAGGACGTTCTATACAATGTCGTGATAGTTTCCATGATCCACTATGGGGCGAGTTGCTAACAGCCCGGGGACCGGCAGTGTGTATTTCATCTTTCCTGCACCGCCAAAGGAGATACGGCAGTGAGTATTTCATCTTTCCTGCACCGCCAAATGAGATTTCATCCTTCCTGCACCTCCCTGTCCGCAACACACACCCGCACAGATACCAATGGAATACATAGGACTGTGATGGCATGCACTCATGAATCACCATTAAAATGATGATGATATCAGGTGTTCGCGAAAGGTGAGCATATCCTGCCCCACCGGTGGCACCCGTCATGAGCACAACCCACCGCACCTATGTAAAGTCTACATAAGGTAAAAGTGAACACCATTTTCACCAAAAAGATGAAAATGTACGTACAAGATCAAAATAGGGTATTGCATCAGACATCACTTTTGTCAATGATGCGTCATATCGTGAGATTGCCTCACAGTGTCAACCATAACACTTTATGAAAGCCTTCAGGAGTCCTTGGATGTTATAACCCTGATGAAACAACTTCTGTACCAGAATGG
>JAECMU010098179.1:3161-14426 GCA_016106625.1 Dracogyra subfuscus | reverse complement strand
GGGATAAGACCTTTAACGTCACGGGTCTTTAGTTGAAAAACTCTTCTTGATGTTCAGAATCAATATGTGTAGCACTCTGAAGAAAACGTGAAGAAGAAGTTTGGTTTGTTCAACGACATCACTAGAGCACATTGGTTTGTTAATCATCGGCTATTGGATGTCAAACATTTGGTAATTTTGACAGTTATATAGAGGAAACCCGCTATATTTTTCAATAGTAGTAAGGGATCTTTTATATGCACTACCCCACAGACTGGATAGCACACGCCACGGCCTTTGATATAGCAATCGTAGTGCACTGGCTGTGGCGAGAAATAGCCCAATGGACACACCGACGGGGATTGATCCCAGTAGCAGAAGAAGACGCTGAATAAGACAGAAACGGAGTAGATGAAGAAGACAACGATGATTATGATGACACTGATGATGGTGATGATGGTGGTGGTGGTGATGATAGTGATGATGATGAATCTGATGGTGGTGGTAATAATAATGATAATGGTGATGATGACGATGGTGATATCATTGGTGGTGATGATGATGATGATGGTGGTGATAATGATGATGATGGTGGTGATAATGATGATGATGATGACGGTGGTGGTGATAATGATGATGCTGATGATGATGATAATGATGATGACAAAAATTAAGCAATTGTCATGCTAACTTCAGTAGAAGCTCGCACCTACTTTAGCACAGTCATACCTAGTTCACAAATATTGGTTCAAATATAATAATATATATTTACATGCCCGACAAAACAACAGTTTGTGATATGGCAGGCATGACAGCACATGTATAAGATATTACAGATCGGAGTCAGTATTCTATGCTCTACATGTATTTAAAGTTCGGTATCCTTGGAACATCACCAAAACTGTTATTAAATATAGTGCTACCTCCACCATTACTACCATTGTAATTTCCTCCATAACTGCCGGCGACCCACCATACTGACGTATATATGTACACACAAGTTGGTTTGCCTCTGTTAAACTTTATGTTTTCGTAAAGATCAAACCTGAAGAGTCAGTTATGTTGACAAAAGACTTAACAGAATCTACAGAACGTGACACTTTAGAGAAATAGTTAACGACTTGGACATTTTACGTTGTGCAAGATATCCAAATGCCCAATTCGTTTCCTAGTTCCAAGAAAGACAAATCGGAGAGAGCGAAAAGTCAACTAATAATAGGTTTACCTGGAGAGGAAAAAAAGAAAAGAAAAAAACTGAACGAAAATCAAAGAGAAAACTGCAATTTCTCGTTTCTGTCTTCGACTGACACCAAACGAAATCTCACAAAACGCCTGCATAGTCTGCGTTGAATAAGCAACAATAGATTTTCTTTAAAATGTAAGCACGACGTGAAAACCTGTTTTGCTGTGTTTACCTTTGAATGAAAGATTGCTCAGAATGTGACAGCGCTCTCCTCCCCGTTCGACAAGAGGCTGTTTACTTTGGCAACCGTCTGTAGGACAAATGTCAACCATGTCTACTCAGGGCCAAATCTGGGCCTCGAATTACGGCCTCTTCGACGGTTCTGTTTTCGGCAAATCTGTTTTAAAAACATTATATACCCAGTTGCGACATGTCGCAATCTGTCTAAACTTCAAATTTAAAGAGACTTTCACAAGTTATTTCTATTGTAAATCAGTAGGTGATCAGCATAGAGAAAATGTATATACCCAGTTGCGACATGTCGCAATCTGTTTAAACTTCAAATTTAAAGAGACTGTCACAAGTTTTGTCTATTGTAAACTAGTAGGTGATCAGCCTAGAGAAATTATATACCCAGTTACGACATGTCGCAATCTGTATTAAATTCAAATTTTAACGAAACTGTTCTGGTGTTTGCTTCTATTGTAAGATGTTTCTGACTAATACATTTTTTTGTAACGGTTACAATTACATACTAAATAAAGATTCTTGTTCCGAATATCAGTGTCTGTATATGTAATGTATATCTGGTCGTCTTAATGTAGCACAAACTGGATTTACGTACAAAAGAAAAAGAGAAGTAATTTGACCGTGAGCAAATATTACTTCCATCACATCCCCATTCAAGCCACCGATCTTATCCAATTTCTTTTTGACCACCCGATCTAATATAGCGACCAAATTTAATGAGTAAAATTTTCTTTGTTAATTATATTAATTAGAGATGCGCATTAAAATTTTAAAGGCCCACTATTTAATTTTTGGATGTAGATGTCAAAATTGTCCGCTTAATTTTGTTTGTTTTTTCTGTCCCGGGGCAAGCCCCTGGCTTTCCAAAAACCGGTCCCGGACGGACATGCTCGAAACTCTAGTTATATATGAGCATGTAAAAATTATTCCATCAAACACACAATTAATATACAACCACGGATATGTTATGCCAAAAAACCCTAACAAAAACCAAAACACATTTTAATATATAAATACAGTTGTCATGGAAAGAAAGAAATGTTTTATTTATGGTTATATGGCGTCAGGCATATGGTAAGAGATATACAGATATTAAGAGAGGAACCCGCTGTCGCCACTTCATGGGCTACTCTTTTCGATTAGCAGCAATGGATCTTTATATGCACCATCCCACAGACAGGGTAGTACATACCATGGCCTTTGATATAACAGTCGTGGTGCACTGGCTGGAACGAGAAATAGCGCAATGGCGCCACCGACGAAGATCGATCTCACACCGACCGCGCATCGAGCGAGCGCTGTGCTACTGGGCTACGTCCCGCCCCTCAGTCGTCTAAGGGACAGATCCCAGTATTTAAACACTAAGGTATAGTTTTCTCCTGGACCCTAGTCTCAACCCGTAAAACTGGATACTACGTTTGGTTAATTTACAAACCTGTAATACATTTGGATACAACAGAGTGAAACAAGAGTCTTTTACGTTGAAATGCCCTTAAAAATACACTAAATATAACCGTTACTTCTCAGACGCACGTGCATTTTTTATTTATTTTTAATATGAAATTTGCATTTTGTGGTATTAGAAACACCAGGATGACCAGAAACACTTCGGTTGTACGGAAATGGACTAAACAATAACATATAAGAAATGTCGGCAACATCTCAACAATTGCAGAAAACTCGGGACAACCCCTTTAAGCAATTCTAGTATCTAGTAAGGCAAGATAAATTATATAGCTACTTACATGCCATGTCGCAATCTGACTGAAATTCAAGTTTAAAGGCATAATATCACGAACAGTTGATCTACTGAATAGATAAATTAATACTTCATACATGCGGACGGTGTGAGATCGATCCCCATTGGGTTAGTTCTTGTTCCAGCCAGTGCACATCTCTCTGTCTGTCTGTCTGTCTGTCTCTCTCTCTCTCTCTCTCTCTCTCTCTCTCTCTCTCTCTCTCTCTCTCTCTCTCTCTCTCTCTCTCTCTATCTCTCTCTCTCTTTCTCTGACTCTGTCTGTCTGTCTGTCTGTCTGTCTCTCTATATATGGCTCTGTCTGTCTCTCTCTGGCTTTGTCTGTCTCTCTCTGACTGTCTGTCTCTCTCTGTCTGTCTCTGATTTAGTAAGTCGAGAGTAGCTCGTTAATTTAGACCTAGTTGGTGCTGTGGTGTATCCCTAGGTTGCCCATAGAGCCCTTAAAAAGGGACTGACCTCTTACAAATATACAAATATTCTAGACTTATATATGTATTGACCTGGACACATCTGTATTCACTGGGCGAATTTAGCACTCTGCCGGAAAGAGAACACAAGAGACTAAAATGCAATCTCGTGGTAATTGGAAAAGGAGTTAACGTAGGTCAGAGGTCATGAACAGTTTTGTTAGGAAATATAACTAGGTCCGCGGCAACTCTTTACACCAATTTGTGGATGGTTGTGTTTGGAAACGTGCTAAAAGTGTGTTTGTTTTTCCTGAGGTTTAACCTGAGGTCGGTGCCGTTTGTTTTAGACACTTTGAAGTCCTCGACAGGTAAATTTGCGGGTCGGATCGCGAGGTAGATAAAATTCCTGCGGAAGAGAACCGTCGATGGGGTTGCATGGTTTTGGCGTTGTTTCGGAGGTGGGACAACCGCTAACCTCACCCACATTATCGTTAACTTAATTAAACAGTTCAGGAATGCGCACCTGTCGCACGGCGGGATTTAATAAGTACAAAAGACGACGTCTGCGCGCTATCGTTCTGTAAATTAAACTCCTTCATTCTGTACACAAGATGAACCGATGATTATTATTCTTTATTTTTTTATGATTTTCTTTTTTTTAAGCGTTACAGAGTAAAGTAAAGTTTGTTTTATTTAAAGACGCCACTAGAGCACATTGATTTTTTATCTTATCATTGGCTATTGGACGTCAACATATGGTCATTCTGACACTGTTTTAGAGGAAACCCTCTGTCGTCACATAAGCTACTCTTTTACGACATACAGCAAAGGATCTTTTATTTGCGCTTCCCACAGGCATGATAGCACAAACCATGGTCTTTGTTGAACCAGTTATGGATCACTGGTCGGTGCAAGTGATTTACACCTACCCACTGAGCCATGCGGAGCACTCGCTCAGGTTTTGGAGTCGGTATCTGGATTACAAATCCTATGCCTCGACTGGGATCCGAACCAGTACCTACCAGCCTGTAAATCGATGTCCTAACCACGACGCCGCCGTTACAGAGTAAGATAAACGAAAAATGTGTCACTATGCTAGTCAAACTCATCATTAACAGGAGATGCAGAGGCGGAACTAAAGCTGGCCATAGGGGTCGTCCCCCTTCCTCGTAATGGCAGGTCTCTTTATTAAATTACACGGATAGCGAGCGTATCCACACACATCATGGTGGTGATCGCCAAGACATTGTCTTTGTGCATTGGCGTAGCCAGTATGTTACAGTATATTGGGGGAGGAAGGACTAAAGACAAATACAATAGGTTGTGGTGGAAAAAAGAGGTTTCATAGGCATACCCTCCTAGCTAACACTTAATCTGATTAAAATTAGCTCTACTGGGTCTACCAGTAGATCTTACAGCATTGCGTGGACTCCCATGTCCAGGTGACATTTCATCTATAAATATCAATTTAAATATCGACCAATTACACTTCGCCTTTTACAGCGTTTTTTCGGGAGCATACAAATTCTAAAAATATCGGGCGAGACTGTTTATGCAATAGGTGAACTTGTTGGTCTATTTCAACATTGAAAAATACAGGGAGAAAAATGCAGTAATAAACTCTGGATTATATACTAGTATGAACAGATTTTATGGCTATACCATCACGTTTTTGTGGGGTTTTTCGTTTTAGTTTCTGGAATACTTCGTAATTTACCCGAATCATTTCGTATACCCTCGGCATAATCCTGAATGTTTTCAAATTCTTTTCAAATCACTGGCATGAATTTGCAAGTAAAATTTTGATTGGATGAATGAAAGGTCAAATGGACATGAGCTCCAACGGGCTGCTGTTAGATCTACTGGTAAACCCGGTAGAGCTAATTTTAATCAGACTGAGTGTAGCTAAGTGTAGTGAAGCTGATTTTAATTAGATTGAGCTACACTAGTGTGTATATATGACGGACACTGAAGCACGTTTGTTTGAAAACATAAAGTAGTTTTCGCAAGAGGGGTTTGAATGTCCTTTGGGGGAAATGTGCCCCCACCCCCCCCCCCACCCCCACCCCCCACCCCTTCCCTCGAGTCCTAGAACCACCATTGGCGTTTCAGAAATTTTGAACTTGTTTTAGAAATCTGTTGTGAACAAATAACACGGATGTACAGGTCTGAAAATTCACCCGAAATTTACATATGCATTCAACGTACAAATATGTATTCACCTCACTGTTTGTAGAAATAATTAAATTATTATTAGAATTTGAAACACTTGATTACAACGTAACCACGATTTAAGCCCAAAAGATAACAGAACAGAAACCGGTAATCTGCCCACATTGCTGCCTATCACTCTTTTGTTTGGAAAAGAATAAAATCGTATAGCTCTTCTGTGCGGAAGGATAAAATTGATACTGTTTCAATGGCGGCCCTCGAAAGTTCTGCGAGAGACGCCAAACTAATATCTCATTTATCATCTCTAGGCAAACAGTGTAGATGCAGGCAACTTTAACAGAGATTACAGTCTATTCTTAGCCAGTCCAATTAACAAAACCACCATTGAGACTTCCAAGATAAATGTTCTTTCCCTTTCTTTCATATCAGTCGTTGCCGGGACGCCACAAGTGAACTGAGCAACAGAGCGTTGTTACGCCGAGCTCGCTTTCTTTGATAAGTCCAGTTTGGTCTCAAATTAAATAACGAAGGCGGAACACACCTCTAGTCAATTGTACCCCACAGCATTAAAATCGAATTTGGTGATTGAAGGTTTGAAATTCAAAGTAATTTGTTATTTGCGTGGATTTAATGACGACTGTGATGGAGGGTTGGTTTTTTTTTTTGGTTTTTATTTTTGGTTTTTTTTTTTTTTTTTAATCTGAGTCGTTCATCAATCATAACTCTAACTCTCCAATGTACTTCACCACTGTAACAGGTTCCTTAACATCAAATCAATCCTCGTTGCCAATAACGTTAACAGTATATTTTCATACTAATATTATAAGCAATGTATTAAACCACACAATCATTGTATATTTTAAAACCTTACGTTTATTAAACCGGAGAATACCCCACCCCCATACACGTGAGGCCCATTTTAAAACAAATTATGTTTTAATATGTAAATGTTTAAAATGTGATTACACACACACACACACACACACACACACACACACACACACACACACACACGGGTTTTATTTCTGAAATTTGACTTGACTCCCATGGCTTTCAACTTGGTAATTTTTGCGTCGTTTTAAAAAATAATTGGGAATTTTGTGTTCCCTTTTAAAATCTTGTTAAAAGCCACAAAAATATTGATTGTTGTTTATTCTTATCGAAAGCGATCAATGATTTAATAAAAAGCAATAGAAAAGAGCTTCAAGAATATTAAAAGGAAACAAATACAAATTGGGAAGTTTTAGCAATTCATATTGGAATTTTTCTAAACTCCAAACTGGGAAAAAAACCCGACATAGCCTTGGGGAATGGTGCCGATATTCGGAGTCTAGCAACATAGGTGATAAAACCCTGCACACACACACACACACATATCAAGTGTACATTGTACCTGTTACAACCACTAGAGCACATTTCATAACAACTGTTATTAAATCAAGGTACATATATTGATTAATTGGGTGTTGATGATATTATTTTCACTAGTAAATTGTTTCATGATCGATCACATTGAGGGTTTTTTAATGAACAATAGAAACATCCATTATAGACTATGGCGGAAAATGTCCACTGTAATTGTTTCTATTTCTAGATGATGGAACTGATTTAGATATGCTGTTTGTGTTAGTTTCCATTTGTACATAAAGAACGCTGATACTAAAAAGGCATAAACGGTAATTAGTGATTTGTAGATTATCTGTCCCGGGTGGAGGAAATGTTTTATTTAACGACGCACTCAACACATTTTATTTACGGTTATATGGCGTCGGACATATGGTTAAAGACCACACATATATTAAGAGAGGAAACCCGCTGTCGTCACTTCATGGGTTACTCTTTTCGATTAGCAGCAAGGGATCTTTTATATGCAACATCTCACAGACAGGATAACACATACCACGGCCTTTGAGATACCAGTTATGGTACACTGGCTGGAGCGAGACATAGACCAATGGGCACTCCAACGGGGATCGATCCCAGACAGACCGCGCATCAAGCTAACGTTTTACTACTGGGCTACGCCCCGCCCCTCTGTCCCGGGTTATTTAATTAATAAGCGTATGGTCTTAATACTTAAAATCTATCTTAAAGTTCGTATAATTCTAATCCCGAGAGATGTTCACAGCTCATCATTTTAATTAAATATCGTAAATAGCTCAAATATTCTACAGATCTTATGGAATTATGGTTAATTTTTTTTTTAATAATATAACAAAAAAAGTTTGTTTTGTTTAACGACACCACTAGAGCACATTGATTAATTAATCAACGGCTATTGGATGTCAAACATTTGGTAATTCTGACACGTAACTCACTACATTTTCCTAATACATAGAAGCTATTTCATGGGTGTTTTTTTCGAATACGATTTTTATGTCAAGGAGTGGTGTGTGAAAACAATATTTTCACGAATTGCGAAGCAATGAGTGAGAAATATGGTTTTCACACATCACGAGTTGACTTAAAAGTCGTATTCGAAAAAACACCATGAAATGGTATATTTATTATATACATATGTCCTAATTTTTTTACAATGTTTTTCGCTTTTTTGGTAATATCTTTCGCTTATACTATCGAAAACACGTAACGTCATGATATATTTCTTCCTATGGAACTTTTCCAGAAAATCTACTTTACCATAGACTTTTAAAAAGAAATTTGCTTAAAATTTATCTTTATTAACATTTATTTAAAAATACCTGACAAAGCGATCCTCTAAAAAACTCCCACAAAACCAAAACGAGTCGAACGCCGTTCAATTCTTACCCTTACACTCGATGACACTACATTGTGTCATCATTATTTAGCTTCGTATTCAATTCGTTTTAGATATTTTATCGTTATTGCACTTCGTATTTTTTTATTTTTTTTATAGGTACAGTTGTTTAAATTACATTTTTTATTTTTCAAATACGATTAGATGCATTGGTAATCAATGAGGATCGATCCCAAACCGACCACGCATCGAGCAAGCGCTTTATCTCTCGCCCTGAAATATTTTGTTGTTGGTTTGTTTAACGACGCACTCGCCCTGAAATAAGACGGAACATTACAAAATGTATTTTATACTGAGGTTTAGATAATGCTACTTTAACGCGGCACGTGTGTAAGAAAACACCCCCGTGATCAAAAGTATTTCAGTAATATAAGCCAGCTCGTTTGGGTTGGAAGTTGCTAGCAGAGGTCGCGATGTGAGTTGCTGGTTCATATGCAACGCCTTTGAAATTAATAGTTGGCCGTGCGTGCGTGATAAAACAAGGTGTTATAATTCACGTCCCGCCATGCTACATCGATTAGTAGAACTGGTTTTCAGTGTCCTGCTCACCACACGTGTTTTAGACTTGTTTAAGGTGCAAAAAAAACCCAAACAACCTAACACCAATAATCAGTGAACCTCGCTGTCACATGTTATCGTTGAATACCTGTCCTGCGCAACGACGGAATGAAAACCACGTGGCACGGAAAGGTTTATGTTTGTTTAATGGCACAACAAAACATTGTATGTAATCGATTACTATACTGTTTTTAATTTAGTATAGATAACGAGAGAAGAAACCCGCTACAACTGCATAGAGCCATGGCGGAAACAAGTAGACACTGGAGAGGGTGGGGGAGCTGACTGAGATGAAGGACGCACAGCAATGTTTCTTGAGGGTTCGGAGACGGGGGTGGGGGGTATGCTCCTCCGTAAAAGTATGAAAACTAGATGACCTGAAATGCAATTGTCTACATTCTACAAGTACAATTCATCTCTGTCATAGGATTTACTACCAATAATATTTTTTTATTCAGAATTGCCTGGCTGCGTATGCTACTGTTAATGATTATCATCGACATAGAGTAGCACATGCCTGCGTTGTTTTGTTTTTCTTGCTTTTGTTTTGTTGTTTTGATGCACCAGTCTTGAAACACTGGGATTCACAAACTGTAGTTCGTATAAAGAGCTCCTTATATAATTAAGAATGGGCAGATCCACAACATTTGTTTTGGAGGGGGGTGTACCTCCAACACCATTGAGGGCAATTCTTACGATTACATTAATGCAATAAACTGAATTGAACTGAACTGAATTAACCTCGTGAACATTTCTTGAACAGTCTTATTAATAATATGCATTGGGGTAGTCAGGGTGGAGCATGAGGGCCATGGTCCTCAGTCACACACACACACACAGACACACACACACACACACACACACACACACACGCGCACACACACACAACTATACACACGCAAACAATGTGGGTGACCCCTCTGTATAAAACCCTCGCTACGCCAATGCCTACGCACACCAACTCCGACTTCAACAGTCCTGATAACCGGCCTCGGTGGCGCAGTGGTTAAGACATCGGACTACAGGCTAGTTGTTACTGGGTTCGGATCCCAGTCGAGGCATGGGATTTTTAATCCAGATATCGACTCACTCCAAACCCTGAATGAGTGCTCCACAAACCACTTGTACTGACCAGTGAACCATAACTGGTTCAACAAAAGCAATGGTTTGTGTTATCCTGCCTGTGGGAAGCGCAAATAAAAGATACCTTGCCGCCTATTGTAAACGAGTAGCCTACGTGACGACAGCGGATTTCCTCTTAAAATAAAACAGTGTCAGAATGACGATGTTTGACGTCCAATAGCCGATTATAAGATTTAAAAAATAAAAAATAAAATAATAATAATAATAATAATAATAATAATAATAATAATAATAATAATAATAATCAATGTGCTCTAGTGGCGTCGTTAAATAAAACAAACCTTACTTTTACTCAACGGTCCTGATAAACAATCAATCAATAAAACAATCAAACACTTACCTCTATTGGTATATCCACTCGTCACTGTAGAAAACATCGAAACAGTTCACAGCACGCTAGTTAGCTTTCGTCATTAGGAAGTATTAGAAGCATGCATATATTTTTACACATTTGACATAAATGTGATTATTAAATGACAAACAGCTATTGGGTTCGCACATTTCTGAAGTTAAAACAATAATCAGAAAAATATACGTAGTATCGCTTTGCCATCAATAAGCATATTAATTAATTAAAACGTCAAAGCATTGTTGACGTCATATCAAATGACTGTTAACGTTTTAATGGTATCGTTTCCGGCTATTTTCGTAACTTAACGGAAAAAGTCGAAATGCCATTGAAATGCACACCCCAGCATCATACATTTTGATCGACGCCTGGCGAGGAATAAAAATAGCGCACGACAGCGTACAATAATCAAACATTGCCTGTCAACGGTAGCACGGATTATATGCAAAGAATTTAAAGTACATACAAATATTCGTGCATTACAATAACAACCCTCTTTTTCTAACTTTTTGGTTCTACCAAAATTCAAAAGATAGCGTCACTTATTAACCTGTAGGTCATCATTATCGGGTGTTTCAATAATACAAATTAGAAAAAGAAAAGAAAAAAAAATTAGTTAATTTTTTTAATGTATTTTTGTTCACCGGCGTAGCCAGAAAGGGGCATGGGCCAACCTCCCCCCCCCCCCCC
>JAECMU010098170.1:6458-22541 GCA_016106625.1 Dracogyra subfuscus | reverse complement strand
CGTCCATGTTAATAGTAAGGGATCTTTTATATGTACCATCTCACAGACAGGATAGCACATACTATGGCCTTTTCATATACTAGTCGTCATACACTGGCTGGCGCGTGAAATAACCCAATGGGCCTAACGACGGGGATCGATCCTAGACCAACTGCGCATCAGGCAAGCACTGAACCACCGAGCTAAGTCATGCCCCAGATCTGGTAAAAACAACTAGTTATTATTAATCAGTACCAGACAATGAATTCTAAAGAATTAAATGTCTTGTCTACCATTAACCTTTACAGTGCACTGTGATGAACATCCAAAGGTGCAACTACATGTATAAACCAAGCCTCAGTGACCAATAGGACTTACAGTGTGTAAGAAACTGATCTACACATGGAACTTTAACATTAAACTTTCCCAATATACGTCATACCACAGAGAAAGTATATTTTTGCGACATCTCTTATTACAGTCAACAGACACTTTTTATTACATGCATTCCAATTTTGTTTTACTGTAATTGCATTTGTTAACATTCATGGTATCGGTTTTAAGTAAAAAAACCATCAATTATATTGATCTGATTATTTGCTGCTGCTTATTTTTAGTATTCTAAAATATATTTCACCTGCTATATCTTTTATCATCATTTGCTTTAGGCATTGTCTGCGCTTAACTTTTGTTTTGAGTTGCCATCCGGGCAAGTGATGACAGCACTTTCACTTTCCCGAATCTATTTTCACTTGTCCGAATAATATTTTCAAAAACCCCCCAAAAATTGCAACAGATTACAGTAGAAAACACGATTTGTTTTATATAAATCGGTCGCCAGGTGGGCAACCTTACTGTGAGTTCTCAGTCAACTGTCGTTGTTTTCAATCGGGCGACCGTTAAGTTCGAACCCTGTTTAGGTTTTCAAAACATGAACATTAGTTCTAACTGAAATCTATATAAACATGTAGCCCACATAATTAATTCACAAGATGTATATGATAACATATAATTAAGAGTCAATCTCAATATTAGTATACAATGTATTTAACAATTAATTGAAAATCTATATAAATATCATGGGTGGATCAGTTTCGGTGAGGATAAGCATTCGATTCTAAATCATATCAATATTTATACACGGACAGTTGTTATTCAAATAGCTGCCTTTGTATTAGTATTTCTACGCTTCAATGAACACTATACTTGCCGCTATGTAGCAAAGATCACTGCACATGCGTCAAAAACTGTAGCATGCATCAGCAGTAAATATTGTTAACTATGTCACCTACTTCGGTGAGTAAAACATTTAGTGGTATAGCTTACAGCCAAAACTTTCCAACACAAAACTTTTCAGTGTTTTATCAAAACTTGTATGCTGTTTCAACAAAACATGTACTTATAATAATTTATAAAAAATATTTTGAATATTTTAATACAAATTATAAAATGAAGTCCTCGAGAACCAATGTTAACAAACAACATTTTAGGAACACAAATATAAGCTGCATTCTGATGTCTTGCAAGTGTGTTAATAGTTGAACAAATGAATAGTTATAATGGTAAAATTGTTTAGTTAAAAAATATAAGCTGCATTCTGAATTTTAATAAATATACAAACAGATATCCAGAAATATGTTTATGTTATAACATATAAGGACCATATATTTTTGGCAAGTATCTGTAAAGAGAGTTTTGCCAGCAGACACCGTGACAATCATGTGACTTCAATGACAAAATAGAAGTACAGCTGAGAACAGAAATAAAATAGTTTTAAAAATAAGTTTTCTTTCAAATAACAGTCTTCGAAACTCATAGAAAAAAGGTATTATGAAATGTACCATGTTTATGACTGGGTAAAGTTTGATATTGCTTTCTTTGCTCATTTTAACCTTATTTTTACGCACATTACTGTGGATGTGATAGACATTTGTTTACTTTCCCCATGCAAAAGAAAACAATGTCAGAAATCTTCTAATGTACGTTGAGCATAAACGACGAAACCACTGAAACAGGGCCACGGATGATATATTTAATTTATATATTCAATTTAAAACATGTCACTATGTTAACTGCATATTGTGCAAATTAACATAATGAATTCAAAATCTTTGTAAACACATGTAATTATTGTTTATTTCTACTCATACTAATGATTATTTATTTATTAATTTATCTTACATGCTGCACCATCCATCAATCCCCGGTCACAGATCATCAAAACGTTCTGTTTACAGGTGAATGATTTGGCAAGGTCAAAATAGGAGTTTTCAATCTGCATCATCGTCTTTATAATATTTTCCTGAAATAAAAAAACTACAAAAAGTGGAACAAGTTAGAAGTTTTGATCTCAAAATACACCATCAGATACTTTTTCAACTATTCAAAGCCTATTGTTCAACTATTAAAAATTTATCTTTCAACTATTCAGTCTAGTTTTAAACTATTCATTGTCTGTTATTTCTTCTACGTTCATCAGGGTATGAAAAAAAAAAAATCACACGCAAAGGCATTCACATATAAGTTTGCAGATGATTTTGTTTGTTCATACCCCATAAAAGAAATAACAGACAATCAGTATAATTAAATTTAAAACATATTTACTAATAATAATGTTAAAAGTTTGTATTTTATTTTGAATTATTTTTTGGTTCTAAAACAATAATGTTCAGTAAGACCAAATGTCAATATAAAGTGATGTAATCAGATAAAACATTCCCTGACAACGTAATTGTTACATTCATCGAGTTACAAATAATCTTGTGATGTTACTGTTGGACTAATGAGATGTTATTATTTAAGAATTAAACAGAATTATTTTTTTGTTTGTTGATGCATGTATGAACAGAAAAAAACGATGTGCATGAACCAAAAAATAATTGTGGTCAAATCTTACAATTAAATGTATATGCATAATTTAACACTAAATGTCTCAATTTGTTTTGTTGAGTTTTAAATATGCCTATACATAGTATTGTTTGTGTAAACTCCATTGATACTTAAGTCATGTAAGCATGCAAATATTCAGTTATATCATTTGAACTGGGTGATTTAAGCGACACCATTTCCACTAGTTTTATTGGTATCTTTCAAGTGTGTTTTCTTCAAAATATCTCAAAATTGCTGTCTGAATAATCTGGCTAGTTACAGAAACGTAGTGTGATCGGGAGGTGGGTAGGCGTGGCTTAAATTTTGTTCATAGATCAAGATTTCAACATAAAAAGTTAGCACCCCTCAACCAATCAACATGCCTAAAGCACATTTGTGAGTCGTGGCATCGAAACAGGATGGAACAAATATTGTTTTAATGTGGGGGTTTTGTTGTTTCACACTATTGTAAGCAAGTAATGATGAAAACGTGTGCTATTGTAGTCTTGTGACCCAATGGCACATGCCAAACCAATATTGCCTCAATGGTGCTGTACACGTGCTATGGATTGGGTCACGTGGGCTGTGATGGGCTTCAAAAGAAGTGTCGACATTGCCATTATAATAAATATTTATTCCTGAAAAATACCTGCTTTCAACACTCATTGACTCTATTCAAATTTTAGAGTGTGAAGTTTTTAATTGACTCAGTATATTCAAAGGTTTTTGTTCAACTATTCAATTCATTCTTCAAGTATGGTATTTAGTGTATATTTTTTCAACTATTCAAAAGAGAGTATCGAGGTGTAAAATGTCTCACATCATAATATACCAGTAAACAAAATACTACTCATTTCCAGGCTCAGACTTAAGTATTTATTACCTACTAAGCAATTTTGAAACTGGTCGTAGGCAAATTGCACACCTACAGAACCTTTAAACCAGCCTACGGCAATGTTAAACCAAAAATCATCTCTTCAATCTATGGTAATAATTATTAGTGTAAAAATACTACCATTCATAAAGATCCTGACCAATGTTAATTCATATCACAGCTAAGACAATTGCAGATATAGTGCTGTCTATTTTTTAATTTGTTAGCAATTAATTAAAAGTTGCTATTGGTAATGTTCCTGACCTATGGTAATTCAAATCGCAGCTAAGACAGAATCCTTCATACATTGTATGTGTCCATGTGGGACAGGGCAATTCCACCCGAGGTTATATAATTTGTACATATTATGTACCCGAGGGTGGAATAGCCCTGTCCCACATGGATATAATGAATTATTATTTTTCTCCCATCCAGTAGATGAAAAACAAGCATTTTGGCAAAATGTGGAAAAAACTACTTTTTTAAATATTATTTTACAATAAAACTATTGAAAAAATTGGACCGCAAAATTGTTTATACTAAAAGAATAAACCAAAAATGATAGTATAATTTCATTATGACAGCAGGTTTCCTTCTTTTTATGAAATATAAAAAGCATTTCTTTTGTTACTTTGCTGTTTATGTGACATCACCCATTGTTAATATCAGCTCAAATACTAGTAATAGAAGTCACGTGATCACGCAAGAGCGACTTATTTCGCATGGGCTGATGTCATGGAATATGCCTGTCTCGCTTGGCTAGGGATGGGAGAAATAATGTCTATTTTTTTCAAACAAATTAATTATAATGGTACAAATTCTAATGTTCACTTTATTCTGTTATAAAGATCTTTGATAGATAAACTTAATTGAAATATTTAGACATACTAGAAATACAAAATAACCTAACTGCAAAATGTATCACAAACCTTCATTTTTCTCCAGTTCTGCAAATGTAACTCCACCACTGAAATTAACAGTTGTAAGAATTCAATGTAATTACATGTACCGTATATTATGTATTTCACCTGCAACAATCAAACACAACAATCCAAAAATGCAGAATCAACATACCGTTCAAAGGCATAATTTTTACAAGACTGAAAATTAACAAAACGTTCAAATGATAAATTATAAATCTGTAATCTGTTTAACTTGATGGATGATACAATGTTTTAACCCTTTAACCATAAAAAGCTTATAACCTAACATAATTTTACATTTATGTTACTTTATGACAAATTACTAACTAATGTATAATTATCAATTTGTCAGATGAACTTACCTTAAATAAATCATGGCAGCCTCAGGGCATCTAAAGACCTGAAAAGTTTAAAGTTCAACATATAACATTTAATTTACAATTTTATATGTAAAAAATATATATAATAATAATAATTACTGTACCGTACCAATATCAATGATTATAATATCACTAATTTGTTTAGTTTTTAAATCCAAAGTCTTACCTCCACATATTATAATGTTCATCATTTAAAACAAAGTTACAGTTTTAATTAAAATGTGTGTTTTAGTTAAATACATGCAATGAACATACGTGTACACGTATATGATTGATTATATACACGTTTGTCAGCATTTTTAAAAATACATTGTTATTTTGAGCATCAATGGAGAATTAATACATTTTCAATCACCTAGATTAGTCACTGCGTACAGAATTGATCAAAGAATGGTTTGTCATGAAGAAGATTTATTAACTATAGCTATCTGTTAGCTTATCATGCTATTGAGAAACTTGATTTAAATAATTATTTGAAACTACACTTCTGTATGTAAGGATGACATGGGCATTGTCAAATATAACTGAATCTGGAATCAATTTCACAAAACAATGTAAGCCTACGTGTACATGTTGTTTTGAATATATAATTAAATCTCATACTGGAAAACAATTTCTGTAAATAGGCAAATAATAAATTTCAAAATACAGTGAAACCCCATCTAAACAGGCCATCCATTTTACCAAAAATAATATGTCCAGTTTGATTGTCTGCCACTTTCCACTAGTGTTCTTTTAATATTCGGCCTTATATATCTCTTCTTTCTTGAATGTTTTCATCAGTTGATTCTCCAATATTAATACACCTTTCCTTAACGTCGCACTACACAGTTGATTTCCGGATAAGAGTTCATTGATCATGGTTCACATATTCACTTCTAGGATATGGTGCTGAATTAAAACAATATATATTTTTAATGGTAAGCCTTCTGGCTGTATTTTGCCCATGTTATTTTGTAATACTGTGCATCGACCTTTTGGGACATGGGTGTATAGCACAAGAGACAGCTGGAGTGAAATGGTTAATGAACAACCTGTCAAGACCGGTATTACAGCCAGATGCAGTCATACAGCAAAAACCTGTGACGGACATGTTCTCAATTTTGGAGTGAAAATAAATGCTAATATAATGTATGTCTGCAATGGTGTATGTTGTTAGTGCCAATGAGAACTTGTTCTACTGGCAATCTTCATTTGAAATTGGGCAATTTAACATGGGTTTCAATGGCAGATAATTTAACATGGGTTTCAATGGCAGATGACATCTGTGTAGTGAGACCTAAGAGTTTAACATTTGCCATACTATATTTTTAAAAGGTTATAATTTCATCTTTGAATAACGGTTCAACACTACAATGTTTTGTAACATTGGCTGCTGACTTTCAGCTGATAAAAACCAATATACAGTAACTGTTTATGTAAATCTATTCAAATCAATGACATGTAAGCAATATGCAAAATGTCTTTACCTTCCATCCCAAGTTCTCAAAAAAAGTACTCAGTCTGGCCTGACCTGTTGTCTTTCCTCCACAAGGACCTGGAATTACAAATTAGTGTTAAAAAGAAACAGGCGCAAATACTCAAGGACATAATAAAATACTAGTGAAACTTTAATGCTCTGAAGAAAGTACAATTTACTTCAGCAAATAATCTGTAACCCCTGAAATGGTAATTATGGACATTTTCAGTTATTTCAAATTATGTGTGGAGTTTATCACTTCACGCCCGAGGTATTTCTGTAATTTTACAATAAGGTACTTAAATTATTGTTTTACTGTAAACTGTTTACTTCAGGCATGGGTGTAGGAAGTTTAGCAGGGAGGGTTTTGAGTTGACCAAAGTGTATAGAGGTGTCGAGTCATGCTTCCCCGGAAAAGAAAAGGTGCTTGAGCAGTAAGGGGTTTTGACCACAAAACCTTCCCCCTGCAACCGAGCCTACACTATGTAAGCTAGTAAATTAATTAATTTCAAGTTTAGCCTAATAGTATACCACTAATAAACAACCAACAGGGTTTATTACTGCAAATAACTCTGTAAATTTATTGGCCAAGTGGATTGTCCCATCTAAATTATCTAAAAATGTCCAATCAAATAGAAATTATAACCTTATTTGACAACCATGAGTGGTTGTTTCTGCTTGAATATATGCACTTTTTTCTTTGGATTTGTACAGACAGAACAATACCAAAACCCCAATCAGGGCTCAGAATCATGGCTTGCGAAAAACAGTTAATTTTTAGACAAAGCAGGTGAAATAAAATTTACCTGATGAAGTTATATTTAAAAAAAACGGTCATTTTTCCAACAGACAGATGTATATATACAATCATCTGATATTTTAAAATGGTAAAGCGCTCATTTGATGCACAGACAGTTTGGGATCAATCGCCCATTGGTCTATTTCCTGCTTCAGCCAGTGCACCACGACCAGTACATCAAAGGCCGTGGTATGTGCTATCCTATATGTGGGGTGGTGCATATAAAAGAACCCTTACTACTAATCGAAAAGAGTAGCCCAGGTAGTGGCGACAGCGGGTTTCCTCTCTCAATATCTGTGTGGTCATTGACCCTATGTCCGATGCCATATAACTGTAAATAAAATGTATTGAGTGCGTCGTTAAATAAACCATTTCCTTCCTTCCTCATCTTCTGTTTAATTGAGAAGGAGCTTGTGATTCTGTTAAATTTTAATTTTGTAGAGCTCTAAAATATTTTTCAGGTCCTAATATTCGACAAACGGTCTCAAATCCTCCATTCACCCTGTGCTGTCTATTTCCAGCAGACCATGTCGATGACTGAGGAATATTTATTATAAATTTCAAGTGAATGTGAAGCTTAAGTTTGTTGACAACCTTAAAAATAGATTGATTTGAGATGGACCGATCAGAGCAATATACTTTGTCTCAATGGGAACATTTTGTTTTCAAAATCTTCGTTAGCGATATTTCTAGTGAAGTGAACATTTATTACCAATTACTGTTTAGTATTAAAACAAATTGCAGTTATTTATTAATCTTGCGTAGCGAATCGAGATGCAATACTGAACTGGCTAGAAAGACACAAGATGGCTGCTCCAACAACGGTTCGTCCCTTCATATACAATATGCATTTTTTTGGTATTAAACTTTCCTCCACAAATATTCTTTTGTTGGTGCTATTAGAGAAAATTACTAGAGAAGACCAGATATGGAACCATGGGACTAAAGGTTTCTGCTGTTCCATAAAATGTTTCATTCATCCTGTCGGAGTAGGTCCCAATGTGATTTAAACAGTTTAAAACACATTTTCTTTGTAACCAACTGCATAGTAGATGATGCATTTGACTATAGTACCATTTAAAGAAAGAAATGTTTTATTTAACAATGTACTCAACACATTTTAATTACGGTTATATGGCATCAGACATATGGTTAAGGACCACATAGATTTTGAGAGGAAATCCACTGTCGCCACTTCATGGGCTACTCTTTCCGATTAGCAGCAAGGGATCTTTTATTTGCACTTCCCACAGGCAGAAGAGCACAAACCATGGCATTTGTTGAACCAGTTATGGATCACTGGTCGGTACAAGTGGTTTACACCTACCCATTGAGCCTTGCGGATCATTCACTCAAGGGTTGGAGTCGGTAAAGGATTAAAAATCCCATGCCTCGACTGGGATCCAAACCCAGTACCTACCAGCCGGTTGACCGATGACCTAACCACGATGTCACTGAGGCCGGTACATAGTACCATTGAAGGCATAGACTTGGAATCCTTGAGTTAAGTTAAACTCAATACGCCAATGGTGATGAATGACGAGAAGACTTTTTAAAACACTATTTCCAGTTAGCATATCTTAAAGGGACATACCCTAGTTTTTAAACATTAAGACATAGTTTTGACTATTAGAGGCATTTTTTGGTAACTTAAATCATACTTTACTTAAATTTTATTGTTTAAAGTATCCATTTCCATACATTCGAAGTGTTTTTGGTCATCCTGATGTTTTTTAATACCACAAAATGCATTTCTCATATTTTTAAAAAGGCACGTGCCTCTGAGAAGTAACAGTTTTATTCTATTTTAGAGGATATTTCACCATTTCAAAGTCAAAAGACTCATGTTTCACTCAATTGTAACTTTATCAAAATGTGTTACTGCAGGTTTGTAAATTAAACTAAACTTAATGTTAATTTTCATGAACTGTAACTAGGATATGTCCCTTTAATGCATGTAATCATGGAGGGGGGTATAATTAATTTTAAAATTACTTGTTTTCTATTTCCTAAACTCTTGGTATGTGTTGGTAGTCTGCATATGTATATTTCCAACATTTAACTGGCCTCTGAAAACTGTGAACGAATGAATGAATGAATGTTTAACGACACTCCAGCATGAAAAATACATCGGCTATTGGGTGTCAAACTATGGTAAATGCAAGCAAACAAAGTGATGAACATCATCAAGTTAAAAATTCAACAGGTCAATAAAAACACAGTGTAAAGGACTGTGTAAAAATACTGAAAACTGTGAATACAACTATGTAGTTCATGCATCACTCACACAAAGCTAGCCATGTGTAACCCATTTTTTTCATTAATTGCACATTAAATTTTCTGCATAAACTATAATGGTTTATGACATTACACCTGTTACAGCTTGTAATCATTATCATCACAATGCTCTGTTTATATAACTGTTACTACAGCCTGCACATGACAACTGATAGTGCCACATGTTTCATGATGCTTTGTATTATAAAACAATTTTTTTATACAACATTCAATAGTTTGAGTTTGACTGATTTGCATTTATTCAACATGGCGGTTCACAAACATGCATCAAATACAAATACTGTTACATCCTTTCCAGGGAATAATTTGTACAGAAACAAATGGTTAGCAGTTGCTGCTAAACATTTTGTGATTTGATTAGCACATTTGTAAATTTAATTAGCAGTTTCCATGAAGGCTCAAGCATGTAAGATATGGACAGCACAATGAATCACTTCAGAGCCCAAGAGATTTTGTGATCTACATGTCTTCGGGATGTATCCTAAGCAATAAGATATGTGTGAATAAATCATCATTAATTTTGATAGGTATCTTAATAAAATGAATTGTGTACTTTGATTTAAACTTCCAGTATTATTAGTTTTGATGTACATGCTAAGTATTAGAGGACTCATAGAATTTATCACCGTTGTCAGGTATAGACAAGGGAATTCCAATACAAGGGACAACATGTTTTGTGATGGCCGAGGTTTACCGAGACCATTACTAAACATTTTGTCCCGCGGGTTGGAATTCCCTTATTTATACCTGACAACGGTGATTGATTCTTTTTCTTGCCCACTTAGTAACTAAAGCAAAAATACGCCTACTTGTTAGTTTTATATTGTCATTCCGACTGTAAACATTGAGTCTACAGACTCCTTTAACCATACGCGCTAAAAAGTAAAAGTGAAAGTTGATTTACGTATTTTTGATAATGAACAATATGCAACATGAAATGGCATTTTGGTGAGAGAAAAAACATACAAGTCAAGTGAACGGTTTGCATGTCGTATTATCTCCAGTTATAAGTATCCTCATAACCGCGTATGTAGAAATCGTCTATACCCGCGGGTAAGATTCACCCCTCGTGACACTTCTACAACTTATAATATATATATGGTAATATTGCTACAAGCGCGAAAACTATTAGATTATTTGGTTCGCAGTAACAGTGATCCATAGTGTGAAACTGGTTCGCACATGAGCTAGAATGACTAGCAAACTGCGATGCGAACCCCAACAAATTATTCTCTGCTTTCTTCTTAAACATTTGTTTCTTGACATTCAAATTTGGTATGCAGTGGTGTCTTCAACTGGAGTATATAGTTTATATGGTTCACATGTTTTTCTTAAATAAATGTTTTCTGTTTTGACAGTTATGTTGCTGTTCCTACAATTTTTTTGTGTGATCTCATAAGACTTAGTATTTGGACAACTAGTTACTATGCCTTTTCCCCCCAAGTTTCCCCTTTGGTGTTTGGTTGGTTGTAACCGTATTATTTTACCGTGTTTAGGTTCGACAACCTTTTAGCATCTATGTTACAGTAGAATGCCCATCTTATTACTGCATCTAGTGATATTTTTATGCAAATTTTCTGGTATCTTTGGTTTCAGTTGACGCTCTTTCACTGGTATAAGTTTTCGGGTTAGTCTCTTAACAATTTGTTCTACGGGACTATAGTTGATTGACTGTTGATGGGTGTTTCTCAAATTCAATAGTGCCAACATTGGATTAGATCGTGAATGTTTTGCTTTCTTCATTAGCATTTCTGCAGTTTTAGGGTGAGATGTAGTCCAGTGGTAAAGTGTTCGCATGATGTACGGTCAGTCTGGGATCAAACCCTGTCAGTGGGCCCATTTCCTAACAACATCTTTATGCGTCAGATTTCTAATAGGCTCACATATAAGTTATTTAAGTTCCCTAAGAACTTTGTTAGATAATTCAGCATACAGCCATTGAGCACCTTTGACATCGTTATTTTTGTCCATTTTTGTACTGGCTTCAATTTTCAGCGGATCAGGCTTCATTCCTTCTGACGAACTTTAGAAGATATCTAATGAATGAAGTTTCTGTCATGTCCAGCTAGAATCTGTCTTTGTTTAGCTTTATGTTTCTTTAACGATAATGATCATGTAGTCCAATAAGTTTTGTATCATGATCTTTGATTGCTTGCTGAGAACAACAGAGCAAGCCTTGCTCTATTGTGATTCCCTCACCATCATGATCATGTCATCTGCCAGTTGTGACACTTGGTAAAGTGCCAATTTCTCTATTCAAAAACTGTTGGAAGTACTCAGGAGCTGGGGATATGCCAAAAGGCATGCATAGCCAATGGTAATGTCCAAATGGAGTTTCAAAAGTAGTGAGAAAAACATGACTGTTTATCAAGAGGCATGTGCAAAACAAAAAAATTCACATTTGCTAAACACTTTTGCTTTTCCAAGTTCTGGAAGCATATCTTCTAGAATTGGTAATGGGTAGTCATTCCGCTTTAGAGCTACATCGAATAGTTTCGGAACAATGCATATTCTGAATTTTCCACTAGGCTCTTTGATTATGACCAAACTTGATACCCAATCAGTTGGTAAATCTACTGATGTAATGACCCCTAACTGCTCTAAGTGTTCCAGTTCTGCTTTAAGTTTTGGCTACTAAGCAGAGTTTTGATTGGTTTTGCAGTTTCATCCACTTCCAGGTGAAGGTTTCTGTTCAAAGTTCCCAATTCACCAGTGAAAACATCATTGTAACTGCGTAGAATATCATCATAAATCAGCTTGTTGCTGTCATCTTTTTCTACATGGTGATTATTTTTATACTGAACCCTAACAAGATCCTTTTTCTGGATAGCATTTGAACCAAGAAGAGGCATAAAATCATCATCAACAACAACAACAAACTTCACTCAGTATCTTGCTAAATTGTCTTCAGATATTTTTTAAAGCAAATACACTAAAAATGTGTTCCTCTTTTATTAGAGCACTAAAATCAAAATGGGTATTATCAGCCATTAAACTTTATTACTTTAAATAATTGTGTAAAACCCTTGATTAAGTAGACTTTCTCATCTAAAATCACGAAACTGACCAATTACATAGTCCGAAAGAAAAGAAAATAACCACTTGGGTATCATGAATGGTACTTTTTGCTTGAACGTACTCTACTAATACACCTAATAACAGGCATCGAAATAAGCATTTTGTCTAGTAAGCCATTTAAAGGTTACCACAAAATATAGCCTGGTAACCTATAGGTTACCACAAGTATATATAAAAGTTGGAATTAAATTCCTGTTACTACTACTTTTAACACAGACGTTATGAAATTGTATGTGTACCGTACAAACAGGAAGGGGGAGGGGGTTAAAGAGCCAGCGTAATCTCTTTTTGAAAATGAAAACTGTCGATCAACATTTTTCATTTGGGTATGTACTTTTAATGGGGGGGGGGGGGGGGTCAAAAGTGTACTATTTGTATACTTGTGAAAATCAAGCCATACAATTTCAAATTTCATGGGAAACACTCTTTGGGTTCAGTGTCCTGAGATCATGGGAACCCATCGGAACCTGTTTTTAGGTTCCATGAAAACAAGTTATGGGAACCCATTTCTTATATATCATAATGCAATGGATTGTCAAAATGCTATACAGGTTGGATAATATGTTCAAAACTTGCCAACTGACTTATTATTTTAAATGACACCAAATAAAGGTTTTAATCCAGCCAACTGACTCGGTGAGTGTGTTTTTAAAATTTTATTTTACATCAAATACAAGTTCCAATTCAGCCAACTGACTGTTCTGAGGCTTTGTGTCTGTTCTTGAATAAACTACATGTAGAGATTCATCATTGTTGATTATCATGTAGTCCCCAACTGGCCGTTTGCACCATCACCAATATACACCGACTCACGGCGAGTGCTGAACGCAAGATGCATCGATCTGTTTGCATTATGATCAGTTCTGGGCTGAAAAAGATGAGTCCGCCAAAGCTACCTGTGGAGGGAGACATGTTTTCAAACTCAATATTTTCGACACAGTCGCGCCCCTTCCTCTCCCTATTACATATGCATGCTGTACTGACAGCTACATAAATATAACAGTTTACGTCATTTCCGCCCTTAATGAAAAGACAGGAAATAGTGGAGCTTATTCGATTGTCACCTTCAGTACTCAAGTGCATGTGTGACACTGGCAATGTCGACTTCAGTGACAGTAATAAAATTATTAGCGCCTATGATTTTGGTTCAAATGTGCAATTTACATATGGATCAATTATTCTTTGGAGCAGATGCCATGATTTCAATGTTACAATTTTTGGTCCGGTTTGGTTTGAGCGCGTTGTCGAACTCCGATTCGAGTTTACTCGAACACTGTGAAGTATGGCGAACACTAAAATCTGAATTGAGTGTTGTGATTGTGTTGAAAACTATCTCCAGTAGTTTTTTTATGAGAAACATTATTATTTGTATAATGTATATACATTTTTTTAATCGACATAATAATCATGGGAAACAAAATTTTGGTTCCATGGTTTTGCCGACACGGTTTTCTTTGTAGGCTAAAACTTTTGTTTTGTTTAAATTGTAAGGGACATCATTTAGCTCAGTCAGTTGAGTGCTTGCTTGAGGTGCTTGTATCACAGGATTGATTGGGTTTTATCTTGTTACAAAAGGTGAATCACAACTGGACAAAGGCTATGGTATGTGCTTTCCTGTCTGTTGAAAGTGCATATAAAACAGGGTTCATACACTTCAAATGGTTTAATTTTCCAGGACTTTTAAGGACTATTTTGGTTCATTTTCCAGGGGTCTGAATATATGACTTGAAAAGAAGTGTTTAACGACACCCTAGCAGATTAAACGTCAGTGTCTGCTATGTCTCCAACATACAATACTTGTTACACACTGTCTACAATAGTTACACCCAACTCTTGATATAACTTTTGGATATATATATATAAAAAAATTGTTTATTTTAAATATTATCCAGATTTTTTTAAAATGAAAAAAAATCACTCTTCTACCCAAATATATCAAGAAAAAGAGACAGTAATGTTTAAATACCGATATTATCCACATCTATCATTTCCACTAACATTTTTTAAAAATAAAATAATAATAATAATAATAATAAATTAAGTCCCAAAACGTTTAACATTAATTAGTACATTTATGGTATTACGTTTATAGGTCAGTGCTTATAGAGTACATATATACATGTACTTTAAACCATTATTTATTTGTGTGTTTTTTAAAGTACCTAATGACAAAATTACATACATACATGTATGTATATTATATAAACATGTTTTATTTTCATTAATAATTATTTTAAAATCGTGTTTCAAATACAAAATTTACTGGAATTATACCAGTTTCCGTGAGTAACTAAATGTCAACCACATTATTCATTGATAGCACAAAAATAATCTCTTGAAGTGGACTCTTTGTTATCACCAATTTATATCACAAACAATTAAAACTAACCCATAAAATGATGATTTATTTAGTTAATTGGTCGCTTCGACGACATGCATATACATGTGGATACCGTTTTGCTGTGTACTGGGTCGTCTAAGACTTCAATGTGTCAACTACACATTCTCTCGCTGCACATACACATAGCAAACATAAGCCTTAGGAGTACGGTAGTTGTTTTGTTGGAAGGCGCTGGTTACAGCTATTTACTAAATTACTTATCTTTGACAGTAGTTTCCAACTCACAAACGTCAAAAACAAGACTGCCTACAGTTACATAATTTATTTAACCAATCACAAGTTGTGTTCATTTATGTCCACGCCTTCTTACTGTGTATACATTTTAACAGTTGACCAATGGCAGTCAACCTCTTATAATTACATCTGCATGACGCCAATAGCTTGGAACCACCAGACGTCAAACGCTATCATTTATAAATATATTTTCCAAATAATTATGATTAAATGAAAAATATATATACAAAAAATAGTAAAATTCCAGGACTTTCCAGGGGGTTAATTAATTTTTCCAGGGGTTTTAAGCACTTTCCAGGGTGAAAATAAAATTCCAGGGTTTTCCAGGATGCGTGCGAACCCTGTAAAAGATCCCTTGCTGACTTAGCGGGTTTCCTCTGATGACTACAAACATTAATTACCATATGTTTGACATCCAAAAGTGAATGATTAATTAACCAATGTGCTCTAGTGGTGTCGTTAAACAAAACTAGCTTTTTTGTTTAAATTATAAAGTTACAGCATTAGGTTAGCTTTTAAATTTAAGACTACCTTAAACATTAAAAGGAACAGTAAATTAATGAAATGGGGGGGGGGGAGGGGTCCCCCACATATATAATTTTATATGATTTACGATGGTGGAAGAAATCTGAATGCTGTCAATAATAATTTCGATCCCCAATTCGTTCAATAAAAAATAAAAAAACTTAGCCTACCTCATTTGACATCCAAAAGCAAATTATTAATTAATGTGCTCTAGTGGTGTCGTTAAACAAAACTAGCTTTTTTGTTTAAATTGTAAAGTTAAAGC
>JAECMU010098169.1:0-10735 GCA_016106625.1 Dracogyra subfuscus | reverse complement strand
CTCCAGATGTTGATTGAAAATTATCAAGTGTAGAATTTTCTTCAACCATTTCAAAGCGCTTAAGACTCTCTAGTATCTCCTGTCTATCTTCTGTTTTTGGGGTGCTTAATATTCCAGCCACTTGTTCACTAGAGACCTCAATTTTTCCAGCATCTATATTTTGCACTTTAGAAATTGCACCTCTTTTAAGACCCTCTACGCCAGATGCTTCAATGAAGGCATCCTTTCCTCCAGTTTCTATAACCTGATTAATATCTCCCAAAGTTTTAGCGCCACCCTGTGCCGCTCCAAGAGTAGATGCAGCACTGGCAATCCCTGCAGCAAGCATTGATGCACCCGTTGCAGAACCCTCTTTGATGGCCTTTGATAGTTCCTCTCCAGCCTCTCCTCCACCTGCTAAGATTTTAGACTGTTCTGCTATGCTACCTTGCTGCATTGAGGCTTTAATCGTTGACTCTGCTGTATCAGTAGAAACCGCAGAGTGGATTCCACCTTGAGCAACTATTTTCGCCTCTGTTGTAGATGCTTTACTCATCTCACCATACATAGCATTTTCAGAATATATATCTTTGTTACGAGCAGTATTTGAGATTACACCACTCCCGCTACCAACAAACTCATCTACCTTTTTACCCTCTATCTAATTAATGCATTTATAGTATGTCGGGCCTGCATGCAATCTAAACAGATTTAGTATAAGATTATCTCTTTGCAAATATCTTCATCCACCTATACAATCTTCTAAATCTTTTAGATATAGTGTCATTGCTAGAAAAATAGCTGTAGATAAAATTACTATAAACCTTTTTGATCCAAGCCTTTGTAGACTTGGCATACTTTATAGTTGATATATACACATTTGTCGACTTGATCCAATCAAACAGATTGATAATCTTCTCATATGACCGCCTAAACCAATCAAAAGATAGAAGCTTCTTCTCGCAGGCTCTAAACATCCAAAAGGTAAAAGCTGCGATAGGAATCTTGGATAGGTACAACATGGTAGCTGTAAATACCATACCTTGTATCATCAATACACCAGCAATCAAACCAGCAGCCTCTACGGCAACAAAAAGCGATAAGAACATGGTCAAGACAAGCCTGCGGTCTAGGAGCTGAAGTTTTTCATCAATCCCCTGAAGCAACTTAAGATTACGAACATAAGAGTATATAGGCTTGGCAATAGATTCCCATACAAGCTCTTCAAATACAATAAATAATAAGACCAGTACTAGCTGAACGGGCAATAAAGTTTTACTAACTGTTTTTTTAAACATTTATACTATTTTCCTTTGAAAAATTAATGCATATTATATATTTTGTTTTATGTAGGTAAGATTTGTGATTACATATTGCGAGTTATTAGGAAGGGCTTGATTGGGAGCAAGTGTGTGGAAATTCCCGTAAAGATACGGGAAAATAGAGGCAACGATTATTTTCTACGAAGCTCTTTGATTCTAGCTGACTTACCTTTTCTGTCTCTTAGATAGAATAATTTAGCTCTTCTTACTCTACCTCTTCTTAGGACAGTGATCTCATTGATGCTGTCTGAGTATAGTGGAAAAACTCTCTCTACGCCAACGCTGTTGGCACCTATTTTTCTCACATTAAATGTTCTACCTGTCCCCTCGCCTCTGATTGCGATGCAGACACCTTCAAAGTTCTGAACTCTAGTTTTGCTACCCTCTTTGATGGTTACAGCCACTCTCAAAGTATCACCAGCCCTAAACTCAGGAACAGTTTTGCCCTCTAATTGAGCTTTTTCGAAACTCTCTATGTATTTGTTTTTCATTGTTTTGCCTTTGCTTTTGCATATAAGTCAGGTCTGAAATACTTTGTTTTGCACAAAGCCAGCCGTTTTTTTAAGTCTGCGATTCTACTATGATTACCCTTTAAAAACTCTGAAATCACGCTGTTATTTTTATATAACTTTGGTTTGGCAAAAGAAGGTGCTTCCAGCATAGGTGCTTCAAAGCTCTCTACACTCAAAGAATCACTGTTTCCAAGCACCCCTGCTACATTACGAGATATAGCATCACAAAGCATCATTGATGGAAGTTCACCCCCCGTTAGTATGAAGTCTCCTACAGAGAAAAGCTCATCTGCGTGATCTTCGATTACCCTTTCATCTATCCCCTCATATCGCCCTGATACCAAGACTATATGTTTTTTAGTAGTCAGTCTCTTTGCATCCATCTGTTTAAATGGCTTGGCTACAGGAGTCAGAAAGACAATATGTGCATCTGGCGACACTGCCTTGATCCGCAAAAGAGCATCATCTAGTGGCTGTGCCGTCATGAGCATACCTGCACCTCCGCCAATCATCGTATCATCTACTTTTAGATGCTTATTGGATGTATGGTCTCGGGGGTTTGTATAATCTATAAATATCTGCTCTGACTCAAGAGCTCTCTTGAGAATAGAGTCAGAAAAATATCCCTTGATTATCTCTGGGAAAAGCGTTACAAATGTAAATTTCATCTACTAGCTTGCCTCAAGTATATCTTTAGCATCCTCTGCAATGATTTTTTTGCTATCTTTATCTACAGATATGATATATCTAGGTATGTACGGTAGCAGGAAATCTTTTGGCAAACCACTCTCTACCAGGCTATCTGCTGCTTTCACTACAAGATAGTCTGCACTCGGCATACGATCTATATCCTCAACGACTCCAAGCAAAAGCTCACCTTCATAAACAGATGAACCGATAATATCAAACCAGAAATACTCTCCGTCATCAAGGGTACAATTTTGCTCCGTCTGCTCCAGTGTGCTATACAATTTGGTATTGGTCAGCTTCTTGGCAGAGTCTATGGAAGCATAACCCCTGAACCGAACGAGTCCTCTATCGGGATTATAAGCTTCTATCTCAAGTTCGCCCTTATTGCTAGCAAACTGAGAGCCTATTTTGAACTGTTCTGGAAAATCTGTATGAAGATGAAGTTTCAGATCGCCATGGAGACCAACTGTGCGACCTATCTGAGCTATAAATAGTTGCTCATTTTTCATTGTTTAGCTATTTGCCTTGACTTTTACTCTATAGCTTTTGCCATCTTTTGCCTTGCCGCCAGAGATAACTGTCTTTATGGCATTTATCATGCGTCCCTCTTTGCCTATCAGCTTACCAACATCTTCAGGATTAGCATAGATCGTGATCTCCTCTGTCGACTCGTCAAGCTCCTCTGTCTCCGCAGAGACTGCATCTGGATACTTGACGATCATCTTGGCATAGGCAAGCACGAAATCTTTTGCCATCTTCTATCTCTTTGCCAATCTCTTAACTGTTGGACTCATCTGTGCACCAACACTTAACCAGTAATTCAATCTCTCCTCGTCAAGTGTCAACTCTTTGTTGGAAGATACTGGGTTGTAGTGACCAATAGACTCAATCCATCCACTATCTCTTCTCTTTCTACTGTCTGTTACTACAATTCTGTAAAAAGGCTTCTTTTTTCTACCCATTCTAGTCATTCTAATCATTGTCATATTGCTTCCTTCTGTTTTCTTTATTTATTATCCAAGCACGAAAATCCGTACAAATTCTACACTGGAGACTATAAAAAGTACTGACAACTACCACTAATGAGATTGCCGACTAAACAAAAATTTAAGCACTCATCAATACTTTTAGGAACGCGATTTTAACATAATGTTTATTAAGGGTACCTCTAAAAAACTCTAGGCATCCGCTCAACTCCCTATTATTTTCGTTTTTACTTTATCTTACCGGGAAAGCCGCCACCCTGACCACCCATTTGGCCCATCATCTTCTGCATCTCTTTCATGCCGCCTTTAGTGGACATCTTTTTAGCCATTTTGGCAGCATTCTTGAACTGCTTCAAGGCTTTATTAACCTGCATCTGCTCAAGACCTGCTCCGGAAGCTATTCGTCTTTTTCTTGTATTGTTTAGCAGGTCTGGATTCCCTCTCTCTTTTTTGGTCATCGAGCCTATCATTGCCTTGATAGCTTTCATCTCATCTGAGTTCTCAAGATCCATATCTCCTATCTGTTTTGCCATATTTCCCATGCCTGGTATCATACTCATAAGCGACTTCATGGAGCCCAATTTTTTCATCTGCTCCATCTGCTCCAAAAAGTCATTGAAGTTGAACTGACCTTTTTTGATTTTGCTCGTCATTCGCCTAGCGGTCTTCTCGTCCATAACAGATGCGGTCTTTTCAGCAAGACCTTCTATGTCGCCAGCACCCATGAGACGATTTGTGATCCGCTTTGGTATAAAAACCTCGAGATCTGGCATCTTTTCGCCACTACCTATAAATCTAAGCGGTACACCTACTTGATGGGCGATACCAAGTGCTACACCACCTTTACTATCTCCATCAAATTTGGACAACACAACACCAGTGATGCCGATTTTCTCCTTGAATGTAGTAGCTGTACGAACAGCATCCATACCTGTCATTGCATCAGCTACATAGAATATCTCATCTGGCTCAGCTATATTTTTAACTCTCTCAAGCTCATCCATCAGCTCTTCATCTATTGCCAATCTTCCTGCAGTATCTATGATAAGAACATCATATAGTTCATTAGATGCTTTTTCTAGTGCCTGCCTGACTACCTCTTTTGGCTTGGAATTCTCATCAGCTACCAAGTTCACGCCTATATTGTCACATATCTGGCGGAGTTGCTCTACTGCTGCGAGTCTCTGCAGGTCTGCCGCTGCTACAAGAACCTTCTTTTTCTTCTGCTCTTTTAGCATATGTGCAAGCTTACCAGCTGTGGTTGTTTTTCCTGAACCCTGCAAGCCAGTCATCAATACTACTGTTGGGGGCTTTGAGGCAAACACGAAGCCTTGGTTGCCCTCGGCAGTGAGTATCCTAACCAGCTCATTTTGCAATGCTGAAAGAAAGCTATCCTTGCCTATACCATTTTTCTTGGTTTCTAACTCTACTGTCGATATGAGATCTTTAACCACCTTATGATGAACATCAGACTTTAAAAGAGATTTTCTAAGCTCAGTTGTAGCTTTTTTGAGTGCTTTCTCATCATCATGAAAACGAATCTTGCCTATGGCATTTTTAAAACTGTCAGTAATCGTATCAAACATCTATATCCCCAATGGTTTCTTAATCAATCGTGTATTTTATCCAAAACTCTATTTGTATCGCTTGATGTCATCAGGCAGAGGAGCCACAAACTCCCTACCAAGCAGTGCTATCTTGCGAGCATGCAGAAGTGCTCTTTTGGCTCTAGTTCTGCTTCCATACTGACTATCTCCTACTACGAGATGTCCTATAGATGCCAAATGCACCCTGATCTGATGTGTTCTTCCTGTGGATATAGTGATCTTGACTTTGCTTTTTTTACCTTGTACTTCATCGGGATAGACTTCTGTATGAGCTGGCTTTCCGATTCTTTCATCTATTTTGGAGAATGCTTTCCCTTTTTTAATAGTATGTATGGGTGAATCTATTGTGATTTTTTCATACACTACCCCCTCGACCCATGCCACATACTCTTTTTTGACCTTTCTTTGTTTGAATGCCCTTACAGCTTCTTTTATAAACTCACTGTTCTTCCCCAACAAAAGTACGCCACTCGTATCACGATCAAGTCTGTGCAACAACTCACTGTCAGCTATAGCGTCCTGCACATCATAACTATCTATGCCAGCTGGCTTATTGACTGCTACTATATCATCATCCTCGTACAAAATGGTGATATCCTCTGGCATCTCTATGCGAAAAACGCTATCTTCAGGTAGCTGTGCTCTTGCTATTTTCAGCTGCCGGTCACCTACAAACACCAATCCTCTATCAATAAGCTCTTTGGCCTTGTTGTTAGATATCTCTTTCTGTTGTGCTAGTAGCTTATAAGATTGTTGCATTTTCTCTCTCTTTCATTGTTTTTTGTATGGAGGCTACGATTGGTTCTAGATCAGTTTTGTGAACTATTTTTGTAGATGGAAGACCTTTGTATCCAGCAAGAGTCGCTGGCAAATCTTGTGCCTCTACAGTAACTATACCCTCGATTGAATCAAAAATATCCCTTTGGTTGTGATAATGTTTGCCTGATATTATCTTACATCCAAACTGGGCAGCCTCAGTCGCATTGTGACCCCCATATTTGCCAAATGCACCACCAAGAATAACAACATCACTAATACTATATATATCCACCAGTAAACCCAGCTTATCTACAACGGTTACGGTATTATCCAGAGACAAACATTCCGAATATAGTCCATAGCTCATCCCGTCTGTTTCAGCATATTTGACACATAGTTTCGATACCTCATCAAACCTCTCAGGATGTCTAGGTGCCAATACCAATCTTGCACTACTGGTATTTTCTCTCATCAAGTCAAAAGCATCAAGTATCAAGCTCTCTTCGTCTGGATGGGTGCTTGCCGCACAGACTAAAACACCTTCTGGCTTCTCTATAGTGTTATTGCTTGTAGTTATATTGGCAAGCTTTATGTTGCCTACAACAATTATATTTTTAGCTCCCAGCTCCTCTAGTCTTGTTTTGTCCAATTCTGTTTGAGCATACACTTCATCTATGTGGCTAAATATTCTCCTATAGAGCCATCCAAATCTCTGATATCTGTGCCACGAAGCATCGCTGATACGAGCATTTATCAGTACGGTTTTTGCTCCTCTTTTTTTGGAAAGTGCAAAAAGCATGTACCAAAGCTCTGCCTCCATGACCACTAGAACACGCTGTGGACTCATCCAAAATAGTAACCACGGCTCAAAGGGAAGATATCTACACTGAGCTGGATATCTCTTCTTTAACTCCATGTGACCCGTTTGTGTAATAGTTGTAAATCTTAGCTTTGAGCTAGGTAGCTTCTCCAGTAGTGGCAATATAGTTTTTGCTTCACCATAGCTACAGACATGAAACCATGCACCATCTCCATCGAGAGGCTTATTGTTTTGCATGAAAAATCTAGCTGGTATGGAGTGGTTATATTTATCTTTTTTTCTAGAAAGATAGATAAGATATGGGAGTATAAGTATCTTAAAAAGTACAGTAACAAAAAGAAAAAAAAGAAAAAAAAGCTTCTCTTTCATATCCTCAAGCTTCTTTACTGTATCTATACTTCTTCTGCTTCAACTTTTTCCAGATATAGTATCCTACCACAGTGCGGACAGTTGGCGATCTCTTCACCTCTAATAACATCAGTATAAGCTTTATCATTGATCTTCATATAGCATCCATAACAAGCCTGTTTTTTTACAGGTACTACGGCCGAATTTCCTGCCCAATTTCTAACTTTTTCATAAAATGCCAAGATCTTTTGGTCGATGCTTGATACACTTTTAACTCTCTCTTTGTACAGGTTTTCTTTTTGCTTCTCTATCTGTGCAAGCTCTTTTTGTGCCTCTTTGTTCACTTCGGCGACCGATACTTCAAATTCAGCTAGCTTCTCGTTTAACTCTTTTTCCTCTTCTTTTTTAGACTCATTGATCTTTCCAAGTCTCTCTATCTCTTCATTGGCAAATGTCAATTTTTCCTTGGCGAGCTCTTCTTCCAGAGACAATGCTTTCATCTCTTTTTCATTTGTGATAGCTTTATTTTTCTTCTGTATAGACTTTAGCTGCCCATCTAGAGTACCTATCTGCTCTTCATAGCTACCCATCTTCTTGTCATTATCTTCTATGAGGCTATGCAAAGCTTCTATTTTTTCCGTAATCGTATCAACTTTTTTCTGCTCTTTGGCTATTTTTTTCTGTACAGCTTCTGTCCGAGGAGTAAAGCCATCCACACTTTTATCAATCTTTGAGAGCTCTATAAGCCCTTCTAGGTGTTTGTTCAATCTATATCCTTTGGGTGGTAATTATTAATTGGAGTACAATTTATAGTTATCTGTTGGTTTCTTCCATAGTGAATGGATTTTTTGATTTCATAATTATAGCCAAAATGCCTAAAAGCTTCAAATCCTGCTGTAATATCTCAGCAAAAAAACACTCACTTTCGTAGTGTCCGATGTCGACCATCATGAGATTCTCACTCATTGCTTTCATGGCATCATGATACTTTATATCTCCAGTCAAAAAGCAGTCGGCATCTACCTCGTCTATCAGTGAGGCTCCAGAACCAGTAGTGAGTGCTACAGTACGGATTACCTCTTTTTTACCGACAACTTTTAGTGTAGGAAGATTTAGTTTTTGGCGAAGCAGATCAAGTATCTCTTTATATCTCCACTCACCTTCTGCCACACAGATAAACTCATTTTGACTCTTTAGATTAAAACCCAATACTTTTTCAAATACATGTCTGTTTAGGTGTGTTTTATCAAAATTTGTATGCATGGCAATACATGACTGCTTCTTGAATATCATCTTCTCCATCAGATTTGATGGGTATTTGGAAAAATCTAACTGTTTAAGTCCAGAAAATATCAACGGATGGTGCACCACAAACAAAACCCCTTCATCTGCTTCATCTATCATCTGCTCATCTATGTCCAGAGAGAGAATCACTTGCGATACCTCCCTGTCCATATCACCAATGATGAGTCCAGAGTTATCCCATTTTTCCTGAAATTCAAAGGGGCTTATTTTGTCTAGGTGATTGTAGATTTCTTGTAGTTTCATCATTTGCCTTCTGTTTGTATAGTTTTCAAAATTATATCATAACCTCAATTGCCCTTAACTATCTACGAGACTGCTTTCCAGGCTCAGAGCAAATCAGTCAATACAACATACTATCTTTATAGCAAATAAGATAAACTCTCAAATCAAATAGTCACAAACAAAGGAAACAGTCATGCTAAAATATTTGCGTATGCATCCATTACATACTGCTTTTTTGGTTCTTCTTATTTATATGGCATGGTTTGTTGCACCACTTATCATAGGCACTGCAGTAGATAAAAATCTCAATGGCATTGAAGAGGGAATTTCTCAATGGAAAAATCAACTTGTGGTTGGAAGTGTGCTAATTATCACTCTTTCCATGCTTGGATGGTGGCAAAAAGTTGGTTTTATCAAGATAAACAAAGGTAGTTGGAAATTTTTACTACCTATTGCTTTATCGGCACTTTTTATTTTAAATATGGCTTGGGTGATGGATGATAGCAAAAGTTGGTTTATGGGGTTCAAGGATCCAGTACAGCTCTTCTCCTTGCTGCTTATTATGCTTTCACTTGGCTTTACAGAAGAGGTGATATTTCGTGGCATACTATATCATGGACTAGAGACAAAGTTTGCTCCTTTTGTCACCATTGTACTGACAGGATTGATTTTTGGACTTTTCCATTATGTTAACCTTGTTGCAGGAAAACCTTTTATCGAAACATCTCTGCAGGTGATACATGCAGCGGCGATGGGCTTTTTGTATGCGACTTTGCGCTTACGCACTGGAGCCATCTGGCCTCTGATAATACTGCATGCCCTATGGGACTTTGCCCTCTTTACACTTACAAGTGTACAGGCACAACATGGACAAAAGATAGAGCAGATGAACAGCTTCTCTCCCACTATGGCTATCACCATTGCCTTGCCAGCAACACTATATGGACTATTTGTCTATTGGCGATGGCAAAAGAGCGAGCTTCTCATAAGCACAAAATAAAAACCATATAATAATATAAATGTATACACGATACAGATGGGTATAAGGAAAGTGTTATGTGAATAGCAGAGGAAAAATATATCACTTTAGAACACACCATTAAGGTGTGCTCTATAGTTTTTGATTTAGAACAATTGCTTTCTGCAAGATATTTGGCAAAAACCCATCCCTGCATACTGTCAAACTCAATCTTACACCATGCTGAGACCTTCTTGCAAAAAGAAGATTCTATCTATATTTGCAATCTGCTAATAGTTTGCTCTATAGCTTCTGACGAGACCATTAGAGATATAGCAAGCACCAGTCTCTTTTACTTTTGGATCATCCCAGTTAATACTTACAGGAATGGTGTACTGGCCTGCACCAGTACTGTATCCTGGTCTAACAGAAAATGCAGCCATTGGTAGACTAACGAACTTAGTTGACAGATAATTTTTACAGTCTCTCTGCATTTTCTGCATACTTGACATATTTGCCATTGCATCGCCTGATGCACTTACTGTTGGATCCATATTGACACATCCGCTAAGCCCCAATAGTGTTGCCGTTGCCAGTGCTACCAGTGTTGTTTTTTTCATCTTTATTCCTTCTTTGTGATATTTATTGTTTGTATTTTATCTAATTCTCTAGAGAATTAGATAAAATATAATTGACTACTTTGCCATTTACTATCTTGCAATGACCACGCTCATCTACACGAGGCTCATCCCAATTAAAGCCAAGCAACTCAAACGGCTTATGTCTCAGCTGTGTATCCAACAATTTCAGGCCATCAAGCTTGGTACCATTATGTGCAAATATACCTGACCAGCCCTCAAATGCTCTATATTTATTATCAACCTCAACTGCACTCTCCAGGTCCACCTCTCCATCACTTTTTTTTATTTTTTTGCAGAGTGTTGCCTTGCTATCATCTTGCTTTTGGGGAGTTATATTCTGAAAGTTACGAATTGTACTCAAAGTCAGGCCACAAGCATCTTTTGTTAGCTCCTCCATCAGTGCATAGAGTCGCATATCCTTTGGTATCTCAAGTATGTCTCCAGTATCCAATCCCTCTTCCATCAGCATAGAAGTGACTCCCGTCTTCTCATCACCATTGAGTAATTGTCAAGTCTCACCACATTGTTCCAGTTTGTTTATAGCATAGACTTGAAATGCATGAGGCGAAATCTTAAATAATTCAGG